>JNEY01000569.1:0-16333 GCA_020875895.1 Aphelenchus avenae | reverse complement strand
GCAGCCGTACTGTACTCCGTACCGTACTGACCCCCTTCGTACCGTACTGACCCCGTCCGTACCGTACAGTACGGTACGGAGTACGGTACGGTACGGCCGTAGTACGGCCCTTACTCGTTATAAAATGCGAGAGCATCGAAGGCGTACTATACTGCCGCACTGAACCTCAACCCGTACCGTACTCCGTACCGTACAGTACGGGGTATGGCCGTACTACCTGTATGACTGCCGACCTTTAGGAATAAAGTGGCAACACTGGGAACGCATGAGCTACGAATTTTCATCCGCACATGCCGTCCATGACGTACCAATGGGTGCCGGTGACCTGGACGCAGTCGGACTCCTGCTCTCCACCGTAACCGGTCGAGGAGCGCGCGGCGGTGAATGAAGTAACGACGGCAACGAGCCCGGCCTCGATGGAAGCGACTCTGCGAGGCTCGGAGCACCTGGAAGGATCCCGGTTAGAAGTGACCAAAAAGCCAAGCTTACGTTCGTGACGCTTGGCAGGCTCAGGCGTGGAAGGTACGGGAGCGTCTTCTTCGTTCTTCGGCACCGCTCCGCCGTCGCTGTTCCGCACGAACACGGACGGTGATGGCCTGCAGTCGACCACTCCGCTGATCCGCATTAACGAATCCTTGGCATCCGACGCAGTCGACGTACTCGGCTCCGCGTCGCACACTGAACGGACTTCATGCGGAGCGAATGTGGCCTGCGGTTTCGCTTCCACGCGGCAATTTGACAAATTGTCTTCGGCCTAAAATCCATTCTCATATACTAAAAAGTTCATTTCATGTGGGTGAGTGGGGCCCAGCATACGGCCCCCGGCCAGCCCCCCGCCCATTACCGTCGGCCGACTTGTTGACCTCCGCCCTTGCCTAGGCAAGCCAATAATACCGAGCCGTTCGCAATGAAATTTCGCACGGCACGGCATAAAACGAAGTAGTTTTTACTTACACCTGTTGACTCTGCAGGGCAGGGGTTCCAATACGAATCGGGCTTCATATGGCGAGAGGGGACCACCTCCCCGGAGGCGGTCGTGTTTTTTTTGACGCGCGCTTTCCGCGCGCCGAAAAAGACGTATTAGAATTTTTCGTTTTGTGCTTTCCGAGAGGTCCTTTTTGAAGAGCTCTTCCTTACCTTAACATCGCCGACCTGGAACCTCCTCGGAACTGGAGATGCGATCTCCGATTTTCCATGTGACTTCGGCGGCGTCTCCTTGGCGTCCGAAGTGATGGTGGACAGCGAAGTCTCCGAAAGTGCTGACAATGGCTTGTCAGGCGTCGCCGAAGACAGTGACGAGGTTGAAGATGCGGACGACGCTATGAGCCGAATCCCGCCGGAAGCCGACTTTAAGGGCTGGTTCGGATGCGGGTCCTGAAACTGAATTAGGACTATGTGTCCCCTCACTGCGCGGCAATTCCGGGACTTATCGAATACGGGTCCCGGCACCGGGACCCGTATAGGGCTAGGGTAGAATCGCGATCGGGATCGGAAATCGGTGTATTTTGGAGGAATCGGGATAGATTAAAATTTTGGAATCGGTCGGAATCGGAATCGGTACGCGACTCAAGGGGTGTCCAACCTTAGACTCGAACCCCCTCGGATTCCGGACCCCATAACACATTCAACGGCCCATAAAGCTGGTGTTTTCCGCCTCGGCCAACGAAGTATTCTTTTCGGCCCAATGGGATATGTGGACGTTCTTTCCGGCCCACAAAGCTGTTCTTTTCAGACAATGAATACTCCACGTTCTTTTCGGCTTACTTTAAGTGCTATTTTCAGCCAACACATACTTCTGGTTATTAAATTCCTAAGCCTAAACCGAAAAACTATGGGGTGGAAGTGGTCGGTGAAAAAGGGGAAGCTCAAAAACACCGTACCTGTGGGACTTGCGAAGCACTTCCAGAGAGCGCTAACGAGGCGTCCGAAGCATTTTCGGAGGGCGCTAACGAGGCGACCGGGCACGCGCTCGACGGCGTCCCCGCCGGTGGGACGCTGAACGCAGAAGCGGTCGGCGTGGTCCATTGCGCCAGCGCGTTCGGTCGTCCAGCGAGTGCGGGTAGGACTGCAGCAAGGCCGGCCGGCAGGCTTCCCACCGGCGAGCTCGCAGTGCCCGGAGCGCCGAGGTAGTTGGGGAGTTTGGCGGCTGACGCAGGCGTCGTGGAGTTGCTGTAGACCTAAAATAGGCAAGACTCGAAGTGGTGCAAACAAAATATTACTCGCGTAACTCGAAAATTACACTGAACTGCGGTCGGTAGGGTACCAAATCAGTGAATGTGTTCGTATGATAGGATTTTAGCCGAAAATTTCGGCAAATATTTTGGCCCCAAAAAGCAAAAAGTCGTCAAATTTTGGCCCATTCATGAAGGACGATTAGTGGGTGCTGGGGTCTGAAAACGTCGCACCGCCGGGCCCCAAAGCCGGAAACTGGGTCGCCGGATTTATCGGGCCCTCCGCCAGCATGTGTTTGCATTCGCCCTATTGAACGCTACTCCGCTGCACAGTTTCGAATGCTGCAGTACTCACCGCAGCGCATCTGGAGGCCGCGATATTGCTGTAAGAAGTTGTGGAGTCGGATCCGCTGGACGCCGGCGTGCTTGCCACCGAGCCGCCGTAGCACGTAGAGGCTAAGGATGAGAAGGCGCTGGCAATAGACGCTACGGCCGCGGGAAGCGCGAAGCCGTGGGACGAAGCACCGGTTATCGAAGTGGAGATGAACGAAGGCGCGTTTGAGGCAGTCAGGCTGTAGGGACTCGCAAACTGTGGCACCTGCTGCAAGTGCTGGTGCAGCGCTGCGACCGCTGGTGCCCCACCGGGATATGCTGCAGCTGCCGCATGTTGTCTGAGTTGGTTCCAGTCGGTAGCGAGGTTCGGCTAAAAAGTTTTCATAACAATGCAACCGTCGAGTTCCGGACCGGTCACGTAGGTGTGAAGGCCGATCAAACCTGCTTATGGGACCCCCTTACGCAGGAAAGCCCAGCGTTAGCACCGGTTCCACCTTTTTTTGGTCGGGTCCGGTTTCCTTATGGCCAAAAAATGAAGGGGTTCCGGTTCCATACACCGCGGGTTCCCTGCGAAATTTTAGGGCGCTTTCCGGTTCAGGTTCCAGCAAGAAACCTTGCGGAAATACTTTTTTTTCAGCAAATAAAAACACTTTTTTCATAAAATGGAACTTTTTTCAGCGTTCTTTCCCGCTTAGTCCCTGTTACTTAGCGCTCATCCCCGCTTACTCTTAGGCTTAGGCTGCTCGGGTTTGGCTCAGTCTCAGGCTCAGGAACGCCAAAGAACGATCTTCTGCTTGCGAAAAGCCATTTGTTGAATAAAGTACCATGCAACCTTACGTGAGCTATTGGGTTCCGGTTGCGGTTCCAGCCAAAATGTGTGTGAGCCACGGGTTACGGTTCCGGTTCTCGTCCCACTTTAAGGGAACCCCCCAACTCCAAGGGGTTCCGGTTCCGGTGCTAACACTGGTATAGTCCCCTCTACCAATTAGTTGACCTGGCAGTAGTAATAGTTGACCCGTCTATTTGACGTCTGTTTCCCTTCTTTCTAGCTTTCACTGCCACAACGCCGACTCCAGGTTTTAAGGCCTATTATAATGTGTAACGATAAAAACAAGTTTTGAAACCACCAAAATTAGGGTAGTTTTGGTACGTAGAAACATTAAAAAACCCGTCCTTAGAAAACTAGCCGAGCAGGCCTACAAACAGAAGCTCTACGATACCTGCAAACGAGATGGTCCAGCCCACGGCCACAGAGCCGCCGCATACGAAGCCGGGTTTTGACTGAGGTAGCTTGACGCCGCAGCAGCCAGTGCGTTCAGCGCAAACCCGCCGCCGTAGCGCTGCAACTGCTGCTGCTGTTGCTGCATCCACGCCGCTGCGGCCACGTCGTCGACGATCGTGTGACCCGGCATACCGGCGGACAACTGCGGTAGCGCCGGCGGATTTGCTGGCTGTAGGTTGCTGGCGACGACAGCGTATGGATTCACGGTGGCTGTTGTCGCAGTGTTCGTGACCACCGGCCGGCTGGTCGTCACGCTGGACGCATTTGCAGTGACGCCTTGTGCCGCCGAAGTGGATGGTGCCGCCTAAATAAACCAGATAGTCGTTATGTAGGATCCGCTCATTCCAGATGTGTTCGTTATACACTAAAAACTACCGTAAGTTTGGACATGTTACGGCCAAGGGCGCTATGAGGGGAATCGACTTATGTTGCCTGCAACAGCTCGATACACAAAGGAAAGNGGGGGGGGGGGGGAGGTAAAATAAATTATTAAAGAATTTCTGTTAAAAACTAGTAATCGAGTTTGCGGCGCCTACGGTGGACTATTTTGGGTGAAAAACTCTAAAACACAGTCAGTATTCATTCAAAGGTCAAGTTGTCGATGGTTTCCGTCGAATTTTTAACATATTTTTTGCCATCTACGCCAAAAAATCGCTGTGCCCCCCCCCCCGCCAGACCGGTCATGCAACGTCCTTAATTCGGGCACAGAAAAATATAAGTGCTTTAGAGAGGTCAGTGCGCAAACGGGAACTCCGCGCAGTATTTGTCGGCATAGCCAAGTTCCCCCGCTAACTCCTGAGAACGTTGATTGCAGGGCATCGTACCTGTGCCGCAGGACTTGTTGTGTCGATGGTCGTCAGCGCCGCGTGCTTCGTGAGGGTCTTCGGTCTTCGGCTAGTGGTCGCAGGTAGCGGATGGACTGCGGAAGCCGGTGGTACGACCGTCGTCGAAGGCTGCGCGCTACCACATAGAGTCACACTCCCCTTCTCGAATGGAATGAGCTCGGGCTCCGCACGGTCGGAATACACCTTAAAGGAGACACGTTGGCACTAAGGATCGGCAGTCGTCATACGTACAGTACGCCGTACCGTACTGACCCCTCCGTACCGTACAGTACGGTACGGAGTACGGTACGGCACTAGTACGGGCCGTACTCGCTACAAGATGCCAGAAAATCGAACCCGTACCGTACTGCCGTACTGGACCTCCACCCGTACCGTACTCCGTGCCGTACTGACCCCGCCCGTACCGTACTCCGTACCGTACAGAACGGTGTACGGTACGGTACGGCCGTACTATCTGTACGACTGCCCACCTTTAGTTGGCACTAGACAAACGAAGCAGACTAGCGTTCGTACCTGGAGGTAGGCTCGTTTGAGGCCCGGGTACAGACGCGCTCGCTGCTCCGTGAACCCACAGTAGTGATAGTCGGCGAGGGCCCGCTCAAACTTGAAGACGAACTCGGACTGGACCTGCGGCGCGAACTGTCCTGGCTTGATGGCGGCGCCGTTGGCGTGCCCGAACTTGATTAGGTCGCCTTCCTTCAGCAGTTGCTTTCCATCTACCTAAATCAGGAGCGATGAGTAAGTAGACGTATCCATGAACCGAGACCACTGCTGGGAATAAACAGTTTCCGCAGTCAAGACCTTAGGCTCCCCTTTTTCCCGTCCATGTCAAGCTTTAGGCAGTCGCTAGCGGAAACGTCTAAGTCTGCTCTCTTCTAGTCTGGGGGTAAGCAGCGTGTACAATCAGAAAACCCCGTTCTAGCTCCAAGGTACGCTTCTTCAAGCGGCATCTTTTTGCAGTTAAAGCACTTGGGCTCCACATTTTCTAGTTACCTTCCCCGCTCAACTACTAACTGTGATTTAAAACGTATATGCTGCAAGAACACATCCTGGGTACGCGTATGCGGTTGTAAAGCACAAAAAAGTGGGCCCCGTAGTTGTTAGGGATCGGCGTGATCCCACCGGGTCGGGTGACCGGTCCGGTACTTATGCGGCACGGGCCACCGGACCGGCCGGTAAGTCCGACCGAGAGTCGATCCCTAGTAGGGGCCACCGTAAACAGCTATTGTTCAGAAATAAAGGAGGTGAACATCCTCAGCCGGACCGGTGAGGATCACTGGTCACCGGGCTGAGGATCACAAGCCGTTGGAGAAAGGAGTATCATCTTGCACAGGCGTCACGCTACTGTTGCATACGGCGAGCCGCACATCACGCTCGTGTAGCGGAGCAGCTCGGTGCGTACGCGAAGCTGATCAGCTAAGAAGTCAATCTGCTCATCTCCGCTCAGCACAAGACGCACTATGGTCATCTCACCATGCCCAATTTAGCAGCGCAGTCTATTCGGCAATCACATTGGGACGGCGGGTAGTACCCCTACACGTCGAGAAGCATGAGTCACGGTAGCCAGTCTGCTTACGTGTGGGTCTCGAAACCGTTTCGCCGCCGCTCTACTTACCCTAATTTCGTTCACGTAGGTGCCGTTGAGGGAGTTGTCGCGGATGTGGTACTGGACGAATTGCCCGTTCTTGTCCACCTCGCCGATGATCTCCGAGTGGTCCCGCGATATCATGTTGCTGAACCACAAATAAGCAAATTTCAAAGACTAGCGGCGCCAGCCTTGCGGAGCGCGTCCTGATCTCTAGTAATACCAAGAACAGTGAATGAAATAGTTACGGTCACAAAGGTTCGGCACCCGACCCGACTTGTCGGGCCGACCCGACCCGGCAAGCCGACTTTGTCGGGTCGGGTCGGAGGTCGTGTCGGCCGGTGATCCGGATGTCGGCAGACGACACAACAACGCCAAGCGGCTCGTTGTAGCCTACCTGTAATGAACGGAGTGCAAGACGACGTCGACGAGTTCCGGATTGCGGCCGATCTTCGTATTGTGGTCCAGCCTGAAAAGGAGTATGTCAATGCGGTAAACGCCAAGGCCGAACTGTTTTGGCGGATGAGTCAACTTTACAATAGGAACTTTCACACAGGTGACAAATCAAAACGTTAGTGTCGCCTGCCGCGGTCCCAAAATGTGAATTTTGAACGCTTTTTTGTCGAATAGGACTACAACTTCCTTGATATCGCCAGAAAAAGAGCACGGTAAAACCGAAAAATTTACTACCCTCGCCAAGCAACCTACCCTACCCTCGAGCGAACTGGAGCAAAAACGAATCCGTTTACTTCAAGTTTACTTCACTCCCCTTTTTCATTGAAGACACCCCACCTCACCGAGACACAGTGCCCCACTAGTGTGGGGGGGGGACTGTACAAGTGCCCCTCCTGCTTGCTGTGACTCCTTTCACTGTTTGAAAACCAACTTACAAGATCATTGTGGCGCGCACTTTCGCGCTCTTGCCCTTGACTGGCCCCGGACCGTCCGCGATTTCCCGATGCTCCTCGCCGGTGATGGCGGTGGCGGCGGGCGTCGCAGCTGCGTCGGGCACGGCGCCGCCGGTGCCGTTGCCGACCTTCCGGACGTCCTGGTGGAAGTCGACACGACGCAGGTGGAACATGGCTGAAAACATGAAACGGTCGTCACTGCGTTCCGGACGGAATCAATTAGGATTAACACACGAAAACGGTACCACAACAAATGACGCGCGCAAATAAAGCTAATTAGTGAAATCGCAATTGTGAAGGTACAACATGCGTGGGCTCTTATTGTTGTAAATGATGCCGAACTCACTCCACTGACCGAAGTAATTTTGCATTGACAATAAACGAAACCGGTCCCTCTGCACAGAAAGCTTTGTTGTTTTTGGCCAATACGCCACGATGTATACGTATTGTGACAGCCCGCCGTAGTTGCTGCCGGAGCAGCTTTTAGCCCGAACCGGACTGACCCCTCCCGGACGAGATGACGGACCGGATCGGATTCACGGTCCCGTGATCCGGCCGGCCAGGATTTCCGGACGTAACTTTGTCCCAAAAATTCGGAAATCCGGCAAATGGCAAATCGGCAAAATCTTTTATCAAGCCGGCTTTTAATCCAGCCTGAAATCACCCACTCTTGGACTGACTCTTCCCGGACCGGATTTCACGGCATCCGAGTTCGAGTCCGGCCGCCGATCCCTACTCCACCTGCACCTGTACACCAATCGACGGACCAGCCTAGTGGTTGTGGCACCCCGATTTTGGGTCCCACAGAAAATTTACAAGACCGTCATTCACCGGAAACTGCGCGGAAAAAGTGCCGATAATGCATTGGATAAATGAAGCGGTTAGACAAAAACAGAGAAAATACAGTTACTAGGCATAAATGTTAAACGTAGCACCGAAAGTAAGGACATGTAAAGTGGGGCAAAGGAACGAGGGGGATGTTGGCGGTAACACGCAGTTTCGGTCGGTGATTTCCCGATAAGGGCATAGAAAGTCAAAGGTCGTTTCGGGTCAAAGCGTTTTCGGTCAAGAGCTTTCAACCGGGACCCAACACAAGGCGACCGGTTTGCGTTCACTAATCGATCGAACTGCGCCACGACGACGAATCCCGCGCGACGCACACACGACAACAATCGCTCACGCGACTCGTGCGCCGCTAGACATCGATTGCGGTGTTTCCATTGACAGTTCCGCACACGGACTCGGTTGCTCTCCTCCGTACCGTCGGCGTTCGTGACCCTTTTAATGATCACGCGACGAATCATACATATAATGGCGATGGAAGGATGCAAACTCACAAGGGAGACTCGGGCCCTTTTTGCAACATCTTTTTCGTGCATACGCTATGCTGAGAAAACGGTGAGCTTATACCTAGACACCCGTACCGTTTCCGTACTGTACCGTACTGCGCACCGTATTCTACGGCACGGAGTACGGTACGGCGCAGGTCCAGCACGGGTTTCTGCAACGTCCTGTACTGGCGTAGTACGGAGTATGGTACGGCATTATGCTCTGGATAAGAAAGCACTAGTACGCGCAGCAGTACGTCATTATTATAGGCCGTACCGTATTTCATGCTGTACTGTACCGTACGGAGTGCGGTACGGGGGTATCAGTACGGTACGGGGGGTGTGCGTCTAAGTCTCGGGGCGCTAAACAAGGCCGTGCGGTCGAATCAAAGACGCAAGTACATTTCTCGTAGGGATTGCGCCGTAGGAAAGCACTTAGCAAAATTAACCGGAATCTAGCCAGGTAAGAGGCAGGTCGCATGCTTGGATATTTAGAACCGCGAAAGAAAAGAGTGTCGTCCTCCTAATATACAGGAAAGGGCTGGTGGTGCGTGTGTCGGTCTAAAGGTTTCGCTAACCGCTGTGGTTTGGTACCATTTGATAGGCGTTCAGAAGTAGCATGAAAACCCAAAGTTACACCCCGTAATCGGTTAGTGAGAAGAACAGTTACGGCCGCTCAAAGTTCCAAAGTTTGCCTCCTGCGCATACGCGGTATTGAGCGGGCGAGCACGCGAGCGCAAAGAAAGAGGAACTTTGTCATATTTGTCCGAAAGCGGTTTTCAAGCACGTTGAATTTGGAAATAACGTTCGGTTCAAGGCGGGCCTCTGCGGGAGGCATGCACGCTAACGCGCTGCGATCGCTAGCGGTATGCATAGACCTTCGCTGGGATCAGGCGTTCTTTGGCTAAAAATGCGTATCGCTAAAACGACTAGTCATGTGCACGGGTCTCAGTTTTTGGACCCGGACCCGCCGACGGGTCCGAGCTAACCCTGTGCAGGCGGGTGGGGGGAAGGGGTACAGGGCCGGGACCAACTGTCGTGCTCGGCGGCGCGACGAGTCCGCTAATCCGTTGGAAGTATTTTAGAGCACCGGTAATACCGTAAATCCTCTAATTATAGCCCTGGGCCATAATTATTTTGTACGGGTCCAAAGGGGGCAATAATTAGAGGGGGCGATAATTAGAGGGAGGGCCTTAATTATTTTTTGTTTTTTTAAAATTTTAATTTAATTGAGGAAATTTGCCAAAAATCGGCCAAAATCGTCTAAAAATTCGTCAAAAGTTTACATTTTGGGGAAGAATTGCGCGTATCCTATTGTGTTCTACGTACCTTAAAACGCATAACAGCAGTACTTTCATGGGGTATTATTTCTGGGAGGTATCCTCCAAATGGACACCTAAGGGCCCCCCTCTTTAGTTCACACCAATGATGATAAAAAAATAAAAAAATTTAGTGCCACGAACATGTCCCAATATGTTCCCCATGCTCTAAATTGTCGATAAAACACGTTTTCCTGGCAAGTTATACTTGCCTTTTAAAGGGGTTCTTGGCCGTTGCTCTATGACGCTCTGCCTTTTCAGACGCGCTGATTTTAATTTTTTGACCGAACACTTTGGTTTGACAAAAGGGAATATTTCCATTCCACTTCTTCTGTTTTGAGAACCCTCCTTTTGCATGCAGAAGGCGTTATTAGACGATTCTGGGGACACGTTCGGGGTGGTTACCTTAGTGAGAGAGACGATTATGACTTCTCCCCAAAAATTTTCGGTCACTCCCCCTATAAAATTCTTTCCCCATAAAATATGAAAGATTTGAGAAAATCGTTAATTGAGCCACAGCACGAGGCTTCGAAAGGTGGCGGAGCGCGACGCGGTCGGTCGATATCGGACGGCTCCGCATGTGTCGCTGCGGAGCACTTGTCGTCGTCTATCGACGGGGGCAAGAAGGAGAAGAGGGGCCCAGCGGCGGCGTCCGCGGCGATGGTGGAAAACATTTTGTCTTCTCCGCATTCCTCCGCTTTAGCATTCGGGACAATCGATTTGCGGCAGCTGAAGGGTGGTCGTTCGATCACCGGAGCGGAACAGGATTGTACCGAGATTGGGCCGGGTTAAAAAGGGTACGAAGCTCTTTTTACAATTGCAACGCTCAGTGAGTGTCGATGAAATTATTTATATTTATATTCGTTGAAAAGAGTAGTGTTCGCTAAAAATACTCTATTCGCTGAAAGAAGTATTTATACTCACTGAAAAAAAACCCATTCTTTCCTCAAAGCCCCCCCCCCTTACCCGATCGGACACTGATAGGTCATGCATAACAAGAGCAGTGTGAGAACAAAGATAACAACATGAAGAAGACGGTGTAGACGCCTAGCAGAACTATTGGGTGCTGGTAGGTACAGATCCGCCGGGACCAGGACCCTCCCGGACCCTGGCCTCGGGTACGGGTGGGTCAGGGCCGGAACGTGAGACCCGCGCACGCGCATCCACGCGGAATTGCGTTTGCGCCTATTAGGGAAATATTCAGCCATTCAGCACATAACAAGGATGTCAGTGATGCAAAACGAAACAGCAAAGCTTTACAAGAAGCCGAAAACGATCTAAAGACACGCAAACGGGCGACTAGCGCGCCGAATAAAAACCTCGGAGGTAGTACAATCTAGGCCTCCGCGGGGCCATAAAATGCGGCAAATGCAGCCCATTTAGCAACGGCAAAACAGCGAACGCACCCCTAAATTTGCTGCGTTCCTTCCGCTAAATTCTTTGTACCCCTAAAATGAGTGGCATTTAAGAGCATTGGAATTTTATGGGCAGAAATGCTTTAAATTTAAGGGCACGTTCGCAGTAGAAGCGTTAGCGACACATGACATCGCGAGGAATTTGGGCAAAACTCAATAAGAGCAGCGCCACGGAAAGCACGCAAGCCGACGTCGTGTGGAGGTGGCGGAAACACGCGGGTGCACGAAATCGATTCGTAGCGTCGGACGTTTACGAGGACGCGTCAAACACACGCTGCTTCGAGCAGCCCACCCACACACTCGCCTGCACGCGGCACTGCCTCGCTGGGCGCTCCGTACACACAATTAGGGCGCTCCCCAATAACAGCCGGCAGCGGACGCCGCTGCGCGCTAACGCGGAGAAATGAGGGCTCCCAAGGAGTGTCGATGGGTGCTGCTCGTGGCATTCAGCGAGAATAATGCGGTGCGCCACGCCGACGCGTGTTCCCGCGCTACTCCCGCCGCATAGCGCGGTGACGTTGACGCGGCAAGCCATTAGGTCCCGAGGCGGCTGCCGGGAACGGCTGATAGTGGTGGAACTTTGAACGGTCATTACCTTTTTCGTTGTCAACCGACTGAGCTGAAACTTGCGCTTTGCACAACTTTCCAGGGGCTATCGAATGATATTACATTTGATTGTGTAGCGAAAACTTTTTGATCATGCACCCGCATACACCGGCCCTATAGTGTATAAGGATTCACACGGTAGAGAAGCCCTTTAAATGTCCGCACTGTGCTAAAGGATTTACGCAAAAAGTACGACAGTATGCATTTGCGTACCCATACCGGAGAAAAACCCTTCAAGTATACCGAGTGCGGAAAGCGGTTCGGTAATTCCCAAACGCTCTTAAGCCACAAGACCACACTCATGGGCGAGCGACCACATGCTTATGATGAGCGAGGGCGACGATTCAACAGGCGTTCGACCTTGCGCGAACATTTGCGCCGCCACACTGACACAAAGCCATCCGAGTGCACCGACTGCGGTAAGAAGTCCACTTTCAGTAAGAGACTGCAAGCTCATCGACGCGTACACACAAATGCTCGTTCCTATAAATGTGAATTCTGCCCACAAAGTTTCAAGTGGATGGGCGGTCTAATCGCCCATCGACGAACGCATACGGGCGAGAAACCGTACAAATGCACGGAGTGCAAACTGAGTTTTGCACTACAAGGCACCCTCGAAAAGCAACAGATAAGCCACAGCGGTGTGCTTCCCTACGCCTGCGAGTACTGCTCAAAGAAGTTCCGCCACGACGTTTCGCTAAAGGCTCATCTGAGAACACACACAAGTGGTAAGCCGTACAAGTGCAACGTGCGCACTTCTGCTTTCCCTCAACTGGCGACTCTTAAGAGCCACATGTGTCATCATGACGGTAGTGGAAACTTCAAATGCGATCCGTGCGGATGCAAGTTCAGTAAGAAAACTGCGCTCGTCATGCATCGCAAGCAGCTACCAAGGCAAGGAAACGGATGCCGCTCGCATCGGGTCGTACGGCCATCTTTAGGTCAACAAGTAGGCGAATGGAAGCAGACATACAGTCTGTAGCAGCTACTTTTTGTATCGCGCACTTTGTCACGTTTTCCTCACGATCAGATGCGAGCGTTACAATTTGTTTAGTTTCTTAGGCAGCGGATTTCTTCGCGGCTTTATGAGTGGGCACTATAAAGGCCCAATATTGATAGCTCAGGTGTTTACAGCTTTGATATGTCTTATGGTGATGGAAATCTCTCGCATTGTAGCCCTATGCTCTTTCTCTCTCCGGTGACATCGACAGCCAACCGGTCGGGCTTTGGCGGAAGGCTAGAGCTCCAAAACGTGCAAGCTTTTGGCCGGCTTCACCGACCGACAGCGTACTGAAGTCTGACGTATCGTTTTGTCGGAATAAACAATACGAGAATAAATAATCATACGACTCGACAAAGATAAAGATCGGCACCGTACTGTCCCACCCCGTATCGTATGCCGTACCGCACTGACCTTGCCCCCCCCCTCCCCTACCGTACTAACGTACCGTAGTACGGCGAGTACGATACTGTGCGTCAGTACTACGGTACTGTACGGCTACCGGTACGGCCTGTAAGCGCAATAGAATAACGGAAAGTCGAAACCGTGCCGTGTGTTGGACCTCCACCCGTACCGTGCAGATCTTTAGACAAAAGTGTATTCTTGCTCATCACTAGTCCTTTTCAGATTCTTTGCATAATAGGCGACAAAAAGGTGGCTGACCCATTTGATCGTTTTCTTCTTCATCTTGCTGATTAGATACCGTCGGCCTCCAAATACCTGGCTTGAGTCGCTGTATTTTAGAGCCCCTCCGCCCGCTGCCGACCCGGCTCCGGTCAACCCTTACCAACAAGCCCCAGCCGCACCAGCGCCGCCCCCAGCCGACGCCATTCGTCCCGTGAGCCTCGACTGCAGCCAACGAGCGGACGGTATCCATGTGGAGCAGCCGTGCCAGGACCACTACTTCTCCTGCGCGAATGGTGAGAAACACCTTTCGAGAACACCCAAATACTTTCGCGGATTTCAGGCCTCGCTCATCAGTTCGCCTGTGCGCCGGGAACGCTCTTCGACCCGAACACCCAGTCGTGCGAGTTCGCGGACGCTTCCGGTAAGGCTGCGCCAGCACCGCCTCCGGCGGACCCGGTCGTCCCCGCATACTTGGAGAGCCACGGGGCTACCAGTTCTTGCCGCGGCAGGGCCACCAACAGTCGCAGCAGCAGCAACTGGCGTACGGCCAGCAGCCCCAGCTACAGCAGTCGCCACCCTCGATCCCCGTCGCTCCGGTCGCCTCCGTCCAGCAACAACAGACCCTGCTGACGACGAACGTCGACTGCAGCCGACAGGCTGACGGATTCTACGAGCAGGTAAGACTATTTTAGCGAGGGTATTAGCGTAAAATTCATGCATTTCAGGCCAGTGTCAGCAGAGCTACGTTCAGTGCGCCAACGGACTTGCATTCGCACAGCAGTGCCAGGCTGGCCTTGTCTTCCGTATCGATAGATGCGAGTTCCCCGCGGACTGTGCGAAGTTAGTTCCCTTATAAATGGGACCGACTTGAAGTTATCGTTTAGCCCACCCCAGCCCATTGCACCTGAAGCGCCTGCGCAGAGCGACCTCTCCATCACCATTGTAACCACTCAGACTTCGGAAGCAAGCTGCGCTTCGCTCACCGACGGCAATCACCAAGTGTCCGACTGCTCGCAGGACCTCCTGTTGGGGCGGAGCGGGCGTGCGCGCCAAGTGCCCGGGCAGTCTCTTCTACAATCCAGGTGGGAATCTTGGGCTATCTGAGGCTATTCTACTCGCAATCAAAGCGCTTAACGGGGGGAAATTTAGTAGTTCCTAGAAAAATGGCCGAGTGTATTAAAATTTATTCGGTTTTTTACAAACACGTTCTCTCTCTACTGAAGTCTCTGCAACCGGAGGTTTAGAAAACAACTTCTGCGACCATCGTGAAAACGTCGCTGGCTGCAACAACCTGGCGGCACAAGAAGACGCACCAGAGTTCAGCTGTGGAGCGAAGCTTCCTGGTTTCTACGGTAGCGGCTGCAGCGGGTAAGCACATGATGACACATGATAAAATCAGTGTTGCGTCAACATTCGGATCTGTTACCCGGTTATTTTTAGCACATACTTCCATTGCGATGGCGGAATCTCGATCACGCTTGCCTGCCCCGCTGGCCTGCTCTTCAGCGAGGCCACCCAGCGCTGTGACCACCGCGAGAGCGTCGCCGAGTGCGGTGGAACGCTCCGAGCCCGTAAGTCTCCCTTCGCTCGCTTAAAAAACGTTCCTCGTGCGTAGTCCTGGTTTCCGTTCCGGTTCCAGTTGCTATTCTCGAAACTTCTTCCTCCGAAGTTGCCTCTGCTTTGCTGCCCGTTAAGCCTAACAAAGTTTACCGTTCTCGGCTCATCTTGACACGTTTTAGAATCGCCCCATCTCCTGAGGTGCAGTCGGAAGCCGTCATCCCGCCTGCTCCTCAAGCGCCCCAGCAGCAGCAGTACGGCGCGCTCATCAGCAACCGCTGCAGCAGTCGCCAGCCGCCTACACACATCAATGGCAGTCTGTGAACGCTCAACAGCAATGTGAGACTGTTCACGCTCAAGCCGAGCCTCAGCAGCCGATCGTGAGCCTGCCGCAGCAGTACTCGCAGCAGCAGTACGGCCGCCGTGCTCGTGCTCGTTCTCGTGCCTAGTTCGTTGTGTGTGCTGTGAAACCTTGTGGAATGCATAATGCATATCTTCCGCTAATAAAGTTCTTTGCATCGCTAATTCTCTTTCGCTAATAGATTACTTAGCAGGGGATTATATTTTCAATATTCAAACCTAGTTTCAATCACGAAATATAAACCCGAAACGAATTCAATTCGAATTCCAAAACGGCACCGAATTACCAAAGTCCGAATTCGAATCCTAACTGTTTCGTCCACCTCTTCTCACCGGTAACTGGGCATATACGAGCGAACTGGACAAGCCCGATGCTTTTCCACTACCACTACAGCGAGTGGTAGTTGTTAATTTACCACTTCCGTTGACTGATAGTGGTAGTATATTGGTTAATTCCGGCTTTAACGAAAGTGCATTGGTAGTGGTAGTTTTTGCTGCACTATCCCACTTTTTCATCAACCAAAGGGGGACCAAGTACTTTTTGCGCTGGGTCCCGCCAAGCGCCATTCCAAGGAGGCATATGCGAAATTTCGTTGGTATCGTCTGCGGCGGGCAGCTTCAGGCCACACAAACTTTAATCTCGATCGTGCACACACTTACTTAAGCGGCGACTTGCTTAAAAGACCACCTAACACGTTGGTTTTTCTCGGTGCTTCGCCAATAAAGGCCCCATTTTGGATTGTTGCTGGTAGTGGTAGTGGTGGCATAAAGGTTAATTTTCACCGGAAGTGTATTGGTAGTGGTAGTGTTTGTTTTGATGGTAGTGGTCGAAAAAACGTAGGAGTGGAAAAACACTGGAGAAGACACTCACGCGAAAGCCTGTTAAATATAAAACATGACGTGCCTCAAGAGTTTCCGGCAAAGTTTGAGCCAATATTGACCAAAAAAAAAAACAGTGAAAAATTACGTCGTTAGGCGTCTAGGGAGGGACTATTTT
>JNEY01000568.1:84661-95982 GCA_020875895.1 Aphelenchus avenae | reverse complement strand
ACCATAGCGCCCCCCCCCCGGGCCGCATGGGCTTTGCGGATGGGCGTCTTGCGGCCCAACGTGGTCTCAGGAGCCTCACCATAAAAGCGGGCTGGTTGCGTTGCGGCTGTAAGGCCCACTTTTCCGGCTTTTCTCAACGGACGAACCTCAATACCAGTCAGTTGATCAAATTTTCATTAATCTTTTGCCTAAGAATCACAAAAATCTTTTTGTCGGCGCCTGCGGCGGGCTATATTAGTTTTAAGAACACCAGAATCCCCGTTTAAACCACTAAGGGGGCAAAAATGGGACACTTCAGAAAACTACCAAAGGGGGGACCAAGGCATTTCTTCGGCGCCGGCCTTCGGCCGACGCCGAAAAAATAGTAAGGGATCCCCCCTTACCATCCGCCCCCCCCCCCTCCCCGAGGGGTCCTAGGTACGCCCTTGTGTGGGCCTAACCTGTTAGGTACGCAGTAACGAACGCACTGAGTCCTCTTCGGCGACTAAGATTACGCGTGAATACAGGGAAGACAACGCCAATGAACTGCGTCGTCAGGCAGCCAAAGTACGCCAGTGTCACGTTGAATGCTAGGAAAAGCGCCACCAACAGAGCCCACTGAGGGTTCTCTGCGACCACGCGGAGGTGCCTGATGGGCCCAGAAATGATGGCCGCCGGAGAGGGCAGCACTGGCATAGGCCTGAATAGTACGGCCACATAGAACCCGAAAGCGAGCGTCCAAGTCCACGCATGGCAGTAGGTCCATTTGAAGACGGTCCGCCCCGGTGGAGAGTAACGGAGGATGATGTACAGCCCAAGAAGGTTGATGATGATCGTTAGTCCGAAGACGACGCTGAGAGCGACGGAGAAATAGTGGTGCACGGTGGGGATCAAGTCGAAGCCGGACATCCTCTGACTAGTGTCTGGCCTACTCTCAGAGGCATTGCATTTATAGCGAATTCTACGCGAAATCGGCCAATATGGGTGAGCTACGCGGGCCGCAAGCCAACGATTCGCTGAGCAGACGGATAGCGTTGGGCTCGTAACTTAATAAGCCGGTACTTGAGGCCTCTCCTGGACGAAATGTGCCATTTTGCGAGCTCCATGGGTGACAAGCCAACGATCCGCTGACCACACGGTTGTCGTTATGACCGACTTCTTCGACCGTACGTAAAATGCCTAATTTCGTTAGTCGGTTAAAGGCCCTCCATTTATAGCCAATTACAAACATGTCAGTTTACGAGCTCAGTGAGCCACCAGACAACCGATCCATCGAGCAGACGAATAGCGTTCTGCTCCTAACTTAATAAGCCGGTTCTTAAGGCCTTGTATTTGTCGCCTGGTCGAATGCGCTACTTTACGAGCTCCATCGGCGGCAAGCCAACGATTCGCTGACTAGTCGGTTGTCGTTATAGCCGCCTTATTCGACCGTACGTAGAATAGTTGATTTAATTAGTCCTAGCCCCAAGCCCCCCCCCCGTTCATAGCCAGTTACAAACCTGTCACCTTATGAGCTCATTGAGCCACCAGACAACGATGCATCGAGCACAAGAGATACCTTTCTCTGTCCTGCCGTACCAGCCGCCCGCACCAGCAGTATCGTTGTTGATTCTACCTTACGTTGCTATTCTGTCCAAGACGTGGAAGCCCTATGAACGTGGGTCCAAACAAAAGCTAGGTAGCTCCGACTAATCACTCCATGCTGGCTACGGGGCCAACAGCGTGCTCATATAACCGGAGGCTACGCGTCTCATGCACCACTAACATGCCCACTGGACAATGAAATGCACAATTGGCGACATCGACAGGAGCAATGATGAAAACACTAAGCATGCTAACTCTGCTAAAGCACTTTTTAAACGTGAGTCTGAAACTAACTGCGTCCGATTACGCAGTACACATTGTCTCATTTCCTGGGTCTGAGTAAGTGCGTATACATATTTACTCGGAATTGACTAATGCGGAACGAGCGCGATCACAGCACCGACGAAGCTGAAAAAACACTGTCGTCCACGCTTTACTGCACACGGATGGGAAACTTAAAAACTCAAGAAACTAACGGGAGGCAAAATACGCTGGTGCAGAATAGAAGGAAATTGTGTTGTGCAGAAATTTTGCAGTAAACTGTGATGTACTTTCACATGAAAAGGCCTTTGAAATTAGAGCCCCAGCCTTGAATAGAGCCCCCGTTGAACAGAGCCCCCCGCTCCCCCCCCCCCCCGGAGAGACCTTAAATAAAATAGAGCCCCAGGGGCTCTATTCAAAGAAATACGGTATGAGGCAGCTGGTTCACATAGGACAAGATGGTGCAGGTTCGTGTCTGTCGTCTCTCTAGGCCAGACAACGATACGCCGTAATGCCGTCGGAACGCCGTAAAGCCGTTGTTAGCAAGTGAAGAAGTGGAGCGCTATTGAAGTTGCTTGGCACATTGCACGCGCAACCGGTAGAACCAGCAAAGTTCGGCGGACCCATCGAAAAAATTCGAGGGGAATGCGTGCGTGCCAGCCTCCTGCATCTTGCGGGCATCCGCCCATTACCTTTACGGCCCATTGAGCTATGGAGAAAGGATCGGAGAAAGCTGAGGAATGCGTGTTTTACTTGCCCGTCAAGATGCTCACTCAAGGGGAACGCCGATTTTTAAGGTCCTTAAGGCAGCCAAGTTGAGCGTCGTGCGCTTGGTGCTCCCGGAAATATGCAGTCCCAGCTTTAAGTTTTTAGCGGGTACCTTAACTGGCTTGCTAGCTCTGACCTTGGCATTGTACCCCGGATGTCCTTCATGGCACGAGCCTGTGATGTTTCAGCCAACAAGCCGCATTCGGCGAAACACAAACGTTACGCAGATTGCTGGTTCATAGCCAAGCTTAGCGAGTGGAAGGAGCCGCTTAGTCTCGCGGGATATCAAAACTTTCGTCCACATTGTCCTAGACGTAGAAATAAACAGTATCCGCAGGCCTATGAAAGCCATTATGACAGACTTATGCGTCCCGGAGAAACTAAAAGTAGAAGTCGGCCACCTTTCTTTGTGTGCGATGCCATCGTGCTCGCTGCGTCTGATTGCGTAGCTAGTTCACAAATCACGTTAGTGTACATAAAAATGAAAGTGTCATAGCACCGTTTAGCGTTTTACAAGCGCTAGTAATAGTGTCAAAACTTCTATTCCGACAAAGTTCCTGAAGAAAATTGCAGGTTTTAAGGTTAAGACGCAGCAACAAAATCTCGGTCAGTTCCTTCAAACCGCCGTCGACCTTGACGCAGCGCGATGAGTCGTTCGCGTCGTCGCGGATCCGCAAGTATTTTTTCTCTTTCGCTATGCGACGAATGACGCAATGACTCACCATAGCGGCTGCAGGATTTGCCTAATGACTTGCGTCGCCCGCCGGTTATCGCACGTCGCGGATCAGCGCGAAACCGTTCGGAAAACACACGGGCGCGGGTGGACGCAAACACAATCAAACACACCTGAAACCGATCGGGGCCGCTGACGCGCTGCGAGAAAGCGCGGCGCTGCTGCAGCGCTTCAATCCGAGGAAATTTCGTCGTCTCAATACACCAAAATTTGTGCTTTATTTGAGCATTTTCGGGTGCTATCGTCGCCATTATTCCGTGGATTCGGCCGGGCCAATTCGCAAATGTTTGGCCTTCCACCAGCTGCGAGGTGGATGCGCCGACTTTTGCTGGTCCTCTTCGCTTTTTCGTCTCGATGCGCTGCACTTTTGGATGACTACTACTGCGGTGTCGGGTCGGTATCGAAGACGTTGTCGTACGTGGCAAGTGTCCCATGCGGCCATGACAGCTGTAAGTTAAGCTTCTTCACATTCACCAGTTGAAAATGACCAAGCATTTTAAAATTAAGCCTAAGCCTTCGCGTTAACAAACAGTCAAAGCATAAGCTAGCGTGTACTAGGGTTGATCCACAATACTAAGCCCGCAAGGTAAAACTGGGATATTTGTTCCGATTTGGGACAACAATTTTACGAGGTGTATTTGTTCGGAGCGAACCAACGACAAGTTCGTTGGCTTAGAGACAAGTGTCAGAGATTTGAATAAAGGAGTTTTGCGCTAAGTGCCTTCCAAATTATCATAAATAGGTATTCGATTGTCCATCGGCGAACAGCGCATGTTATCTTTGCTGATGTGGTTAACCGTAGTACACACTTCGCAATGTGCTGGCGAAATGCTGGCGGTAGCGTAGCCGTTATTCGTCGGCCTCAGTATATTGCGTAAATCACAATCAAAAAAGAGCGGACGATTGCATCTCTACATGATGCGGTATTTGCGAGGAAAAGAGACAAAGGTGATCGTTACAAGCATCCCGCAAGGACACTGTAAGTTCGAAGGTTAAAGAGGTGCCCGAAATAAATGGGAGGAAAATTTTTTACGAAGCGTCGAAAAAATAGCTAGGAATTTGAAGCGCAATTTTGCTTTCTCTGAACCAAAGTTCCTCGGTCATCGGAAGTGAGAATATTTAGTGAACGAATGCTGTCAACGGCACGACCAGTGCTACGACGAAGGCTACGTTCCAAAGCTATGCGACAAGGAGTTTTGCGAATGCGTCAAGGCCTCTCACTCGAACTACTTCTGTTCGAAATGGCTCAGCTTCACTCACTGCCAGCCGGTGAAAGCGCTAGGCTCAGTGCTCGGACGTCTGGCGATCGCCGAGTGGAAGTCGAATGAGGAAGCATTCGAGCGCTGGAAGCATCGCTACAGAGACTACGCAAATAGAAAGCGCAACCGGACGACTAGCGCAGCGCCTGAAAACACATCGGATCCGATGGACTCGAGGGAAAGCACGTCGAATGCGACGCAAGTGATGGACGATGACGACAACAACCGGACGATCCTCAAAGAGAGACCGCTGTCTAGACCGGAGGTAAGTCGTACCGATATGGCGCCCACGCTTAAAGCAAGTACCATGGCCGGGATACGTCTTACTGATCCGTAGACAGGCATCAAGAATTCAATAGTTCGTTTTCGGAGTTTGATCAAAGCCTTCAGTGGCTTTAGCTGTAAACGGACTTCTCCCCGTTTTTTTGAGCAAGTGTGGGACTCTGGACAGCTAATTCCGCACGTAGGCAGCAGCAGAGAGTGTCCTCTATCAAACTGAGCACTGCTGTGGGATACAGCGCAAAATGGCAGGCACTCATGGCGGCACCTTACGCTGCATTAACTCCCAACAGTGTGCAAAAAAGTATCCCGGTCGGTATTGCACTTGTGCTCGAAAGTGCTAGAATTCCCATTGTAGGTCAACGATGTGAATGGCCTCCAAAAAGGGTCCACCTTTAATACCTACTTCTATTCTAGCGATCGATCGTCGACATTTTGGACAGCGCTTGATTCCTCGCTCGCCCACTCGATGACTGCAACCATTCGAAAGCTTCAACCTCCCGTGATGACGCATAAGAATGCACCTTTAACGCATTTCCGGTCTAATCTTGCGACATTCCGCATTTCCCAGCCATATTGTTCACTTCATAGCTGTGTTTTGTTTGTGGAAGCACTCTTTGTCATGTGAATCATTCCGCATCGCCATTGTGATTTTCATGTGATATTCTGCAAGGTTTCCACGTGTTCAAGCGCTGCATCCGCCTTTTAATGACTCACGGTTTTTCTCCGTTTGCAGCCAGTCAATTACGTACTTTGCCTGATAACAGTGCTTTTTTTGCCAGATGAAGCGTCAAACGACAAGTGTCCTGTCAAGTAGCGCACTACAAAGCCGTGTTGGGTATCGAATAAAAAACTAGGCCAGACAGCTTACGCTTACGCATAATTCCTCGATTTGAGCAACGCGTAACGTTGACGTTAATGCCAAAAAAGATGCGTAGCCCTAGTGAATTCGGGGCCTTACCATTACGTGTAGTGACTACACGACTGCTCTGCAATCGTACTACCATCGGTGCGCTGTTGGGTACCGACTAGGACTGGGGAAACCTCGGCTTCGATTTTCGGTGTATTTTTTTGCTTCGGTCTTCGGCCTCGATTAAAATGACCGATGGAACCGAAGCTTTCGATAGTTTTCACAGGCTCGCCGCAGGCGATACCAATCATATTTAGTCGAGAGTTTGACTTTTTAGTGAAAATTTGCTCTGGTGGCGCTTAGCCTCGGCACAGCTTCCGCTTCGGCGCCGATCATCGGTGCCTCTTCGGCTTCAGTCTACGGCTTCGGTTTTAAATTTTTACCTTCGCTTCGGCTTCGGTCCCGGGCCGGAGAGGCCCCTCAGGCCTAGTACCGACGGGATCAGCATGGTACGGAGGACTGCACAATGGCAAAAGTTCACCAGCATGCGGCTAGGCTGGGCATAGCTAGTTCAGCCGTTTGTGTCGTTTACTAAGGTGTTAAAGACATCAACTGCTAGCGCTATCTTGTAGGCCGTTGCCTGACGGGTTTTTCGCTTAGCGAATGGGGGACATAAACTTATGCAGAATGCAAAGAATGTCGAACATGTTACGGCCGTGTTCCCTAACGAGTATTCTTCTTGAAAATCGAAAGTAAGCTCTTTGTCCCCCCTCCCCTTCCTCAGGTCTTTTCCGCTGCTACTCCTTAGGCATCGTATGTTCTTCTTTACTTCTCACGGTTTCCTCTTTCCGTCGTCTATTAATTATCGGGCCGCGATGGTTCGACCACCACTCACGGTTTTTACACGCAATAAATATCGGCCATCAATTATCAGGCACGCGAACCGCGTCCCGTCGACGTACGGATCCGCCGGCGCCGGGCATACGAAACACATTCTAAACGTCTACAGCGGGCGTACGGCAGGAATGATTGGCACTCAGCAAAAAAGTGCTCGACCAACTTCTTCTAGCAGCCGATTTTCGCCAACACCACGTGGCCCACGTGGTTGTTCGGACCGCTATTCTGCAGTCATACGGTCATTGTCATCAGCCATAGACGTCCGTGCAACTCAGAGAAAAGGCATTTGATCAATGTGGCCCGGCCGTTCGCTACAGTGCACTGAGCAGCATCCTTGTTTGAAGAACTTTGCCGGCTTATCCTCTGCATTATCGAAGATCACTCACCGGTTCTGCAGGGCTTACAAATTCTGGTCGATACCGTTTTCTAGGCGCAAAATGGCGGGGTTTATTCAGGTTTCAAGTCTTCTCCAGTACCGCCTTTTTGGAGTAGAGCCTAGTAGTTCCCCATTGCACCAATGCCATAGTGCAAACTAGGGCTGGGGACCCCTCGCGTGAGGGACCGAAGCCGAAGCGAAGGTGAAATTTAAAACCGAATACGAGCACCGTAGACCGACAAAAACACCGAAGATCGAAGCCGAAGCCGAGGCTGTGCAAACCTTTATAGGGGCGCCCAAAAAGTGTTGGATGCTCACGTGGGTCGATATGGCCCGCGGCTAGGCGACCCCATAGCAAATTTTCCCTAAAAATGTCAAGTTCTCTTCTAAAATATGGTTGGTATCGCCTGCGCCGAGACTGTGAGAACCATAGAAAAGCTTCGGCTAATTCTTTCCTTTTGACCGAAGCCGAAAAAACGCCGAAGATCGAAGCCGAAGTTTCCCCAGCCCTAATGCTGGTGGTATTTCCATAGTGTGGTATCACCTGCGTTTCAAACCAAACGGAGCTACGTAGCGTACCGGCCAGAATGAGCCCCAGTGCTGCGCATACACATTGATGGCCTAGATCGGCTTATGGGTAAACCTTTTTGAGGCTTTGCGAGCGAAACTCTGAAGTTTTGCCCTTGTAAGGCCGAGATGTTACAATGTGCAAATGACACCGGACTTGTCAAGCGAACAGTTTCACAAGATGCCGTTGAGTCAGCTGGTCTTTCAGTCGCTGTCACGTTCTGGTCTTTGTGCGTTCTTCCGAGATCACTTCGCACTAGGCGCGCACTTCTGCAGAGTGTCGTTAATCAGGTCGATTTCAGCGCGCAATTAATTTCCGTCGCCCCTTTAAAATGATCGCTGCTTGGCGCAGTAATCCGCGAGATGTAGGCACGCGACGGCGATGACAAGCGTCTCGAAAAACTTCGAACAAAATGTAAAGCGTCCTGCATCACATGATCGTATGCTCGTCGAAGATCGACTTCCGACGGACATAAATAAAAACAATTGGAATCAAATAGCGCTTAAAAATGATAAGAACCTATTCGGCTAAAGGGAAGGGAAAGAATTTTATAGGAAGAGGAAAATCCATCAAAAAGATCATAGTAAGGAGCACATTTTTGTCGTTAATTCGGTGCCAAGCCTTCCAATGTCGGGCAACGCAATGAAACGCCGCTAGAAGATAATAGCCTGATCGAACGAAACAAAGAAATTTTGAGTCTAAACACAAAAGGGTCCCCTTTGGTTTCTGCCAAAAATTGTACTTTGCCGTTTTGGCTTTTTCGTCCATTGGTTTGCGTCTTGTGCGTCCAGAAAGCATTCATAGGCCAGTCAAAGGCTATTCGAATCAAAATCGAAAATCTTTTGACTTCCTCTCGCAATAACATTGGTGACTTGTCTTCTCTCCCATATAACCCCTCTTATGACTGAAGGTATCCAATGATGACGGATGACGTCGCCTCGCTGTTATCGGCCGTTGGAAAGGACTCCTTAGCATTGTTCACTGTGCTTATGGACGGCCGCGTGCCAGTGTCAGTCTGACAACATCAGTAGGCATATCGATAAAAAAAGGGACCGCATGGGTCGTAAACATGTTGAGCAACGCGGTTATGCAGTCAGCCTGACGCTACGACATCGTCGGACACCGTGTGCAAATAGTCCTGCCCATCCTTGCGGCGGGAACAGTCTACTAATCCTACTAGGTAGATATTCGCACACATTTCTGCCGGGCTGGGTAAACCGCCAAGCATGAGCCCGTACCTGAAAACATTACACTGGATGCGGACCTAAAGAATAGTTTTACCACGTACCATACGTACGCATGCTTAGTACGCATGTATGCATGGACAATACACGGCATGCTGCATGCATTTCAACAATATTGACCGAAGCCCTCTACGGCTCAGCGTTCAGTTTTCCGCACTTGACGACGCGGATCTTTCGTTGACGTGCTGCACGTTCAACCGCCTGGCTTACGGACTTTTCAAGCGGTTGTTGTACGCTCTTCCCTGTAAATATCCCTGCCAAGGACCCGGTCCAGACTAGAGCTGGAAAGCCGAGCCAAGACGTGATGCCGAGCAAAGCCGTGCAGCCGTCGTCACGGCTTGGCTCCATAGCACGGCACCGAAAAAAGCCGTATTGTAGGCCGAGCCGTACCGAGCCATTTTTAGTGTAAACGGCTCGGAATTTTTGACCGACCACGGCTCGGCTCCACGGAACAGGTATGGGTCAGCACGGCTCGGCCCACGGCACGGCAGGGATAAATGCCAGCTCTAATCCACATCCACATCTCAACAACGCTCTACTTCCGCATTTTCGAGGGCACCACTGCGCAGGTGACATAAAGGTCCACAGCCATGACCCATCGTTTTAATTAAGTTGTTTTCACAAACTTTTTTCACCACTATTTCAAACGTCACAGATGGCCTTAATTCCTCTGCCGCATTATAATTTGCTCACCTCAACTTCCGTCATTTTGACGAGTTCATAAAACCGGTTCGCCCTATTAATCAACGACCCTTTGCGTCCATTGCACCCGTCCACCAGAACACCCATCCGGCTGGCCGGTGTTTCGGTGGGAGTCACTTGTCGCCGTCCAGACGATTGCTGGCCGCCTTGGCCACCTCCGATCGAGACCGCTTATCACAGACTTATCATTGCCCGCCTTTCTCGAAGGAACTCTTCGAAAAAAGATCATCGGCGTTCGGCGGCGGGCCCACGGCTGGGCCGCATATATGCAGCCGGTGATGCAGCGTCGTCCGTTCGCAGTGCGTCTATCATTGGGTGCAAGTAATCGGAAACCTTACTGCGGCGACGGACGGAGGAAAGAACGGCTTCGCACCGGAGTTAGTTCTCTCGCGGGAGTTCGAAGGCGACGTCAAGGACGGCGGAGGCGATAGTCAAAGGCAGTTGCAAAAAAGGTAAGCAAATTTAAGGTAGCTAATTAGTATCGGAGTGGATATGTTCCTTCTTGACTGGAGCCATTGACAGGTCTACTCAGAAGGCGGTGCAAAGCAGACCCGTTTTGTAATCTTCTCGGTTGTAAGCGGTTTTTTCTGAATATTAAGTGGCTCATATGTACTTGCGGGCAAGACGTAACGGATCGGAATTCTATAGTTAGATGGAAGCCTCGTTACCCGAACTGTGGGAGTGTTCATAAGGGGTAGGAATGGTAAGAGGTGTCCAGCTTAGGGCTTCCAGAAGTCCTACGTAGAAATTTTTTTTGTAAATTGTGGTGGTTTTGGCTGCTTACATGGCGCGTTAACTCTTGTCACCTTACCCGATCAGAGTTCGGAATGGGCCCAACTTTGTTGGGGGATTATGAGGCAAAAGTTGATCGTAACAATGGCCAAAAATTGCCGGAATTAAATTAAACGAAACCAAAAATACCACAATCAGTGCTAAGGACGTCGTGTAGGCTTAAGCTATTGGTCTTCTGTACGCGTCGCACTAGTGGGCTTAAGGTCAAAGTTTCCCGCTCCATTTCGATGCTTCAGCACCCTTGTCTTTGTTTGCTCGTGTCAACAAGGACGCCGGCTGCTTGGTACCCGACTGATAAGCGGCTGCAATTCGCGACGATGAAAACCATAGTGAGCGTCCCGCTGTTCGCAAAGGCCACAGCAGCCGTAGCGGCGTTCATAAGTCTCGCTTTCACCGGCCTGCCCGACCAGACGTGGTCGATCTACGGAGGATTCGACGTGTCCGAGACGGAGGTAAGCACGCCCTAGCCAGTGGAGTATGGAAACTTTTGCAGTTGTCGAAAAAGAAATTCGAGCGCTTGGTTTCGGAATCCAAAATCATCGCGCAAATATTTATGCACCGACTGAATCTCCAACCACGGTCCCTTTTCTGCATCCCCTTGTGTAGACACGAGAAGTGCACTCTCCCGTGCCGACCTTCGTTTCGTGCTGACCCCTTCCGTGCTGACCGCCGTTCCACTTTAACATAGGACTGAGCATGGACCGCGCTGAACCCCCCTTCAGTGTAAAAGCACTACTGTAGATGTATATGCAGGTTGCTCCTGTTTAGGGTCAGCTGGTGAGGAACACGATGACCACTGACGAGCCGGGATTATCCCACGTGCCATACGCGCATTGGAACTGCGGAGGAGGAACGTTCAGCAAGCTCACGTCGGCGCTCGTCAGCATTCCTTGTGATTCCCAGAGAAGTAAGTTTTGCGAGCGTGTAAAATCATTTCAAAGTGCCAGGACCGGGTAGCTAGCGGCAAATGGGAGATTGGTACCCCCCCCCCCCCCGAGACATCGTACAAGACAACTAGTATTCTAGAAA
>JNEY01000568.1:73323-84195 GCA_020875895.1 Aphelenchus avenae | reverse complement strand
CCCCCCCCGCCCCCCGAGACATCGTACAAGCAACTGATTCTGAAAAGCATCGGGTAGAGTGGGCATGCTTAGCCATCTTTCCCCTGGAATGTGCCTCATTCCGAATGTCCGTCATTGCATCGTCACAGTAGAGTTAACATCGATGACAACAAGCGGAATGTGAAAGCACATCCTGTCACGCATTCGAAACCGGAAAGATGCAATCGGAGTTACTGAAACCGGTTATCCACCGGAAGTGGACCGGTCCGCAAGTGGTGGCCCTTTGATGCGGACATTAGCGCATCGTAGCGGCGTTGTTGAGGTAGTAACTTTTGCCCTGGAACAGGCTTTTTTTGGCTAACCTAAACAGAAGTTGTCAATTCATTTCAGTCCGGTTCCACTTATCTCAGTACTTTATTTTCGTACTGGTAAGTTCAGTTTGACACTGATACCAAAGTCAAGACGTCATTGCCGAAATTTTACCGAAAGTCGCGAATACGGAAATGTTGTGCACCCTAAAAACGCCGGTTTCAGTCGACAGCTGCTGCATCGAGCACGACGACTGCTACGACGACCCGCGTCACAACCAGACGTACTGCGATGAGCTCTTCTGCAGCTGCCTCGACCGGTTCCACACTAATGCCGTCTGCTCGGGGTTCTCGCAGCCAGGACTGTGCCTCGCGACCCACCTTTTTGGGCACCTCTTCTACGTCGCGCCTGAAGCGCTGTCGACTAACAGCACAGAATTCGGCGGAAATTCGTCGAGCGTCCACGGAACACCATCGTTGCAACGGATTCACGAGGGATAAACAAAGTAGTCGCTTTTTTGAAACGCTAGGAATATTCACTTATTCTGTGTTTTTGTACATTGCGATAGTCTATCGATCTCTAGTCCAACTATACGGTTAGTTACGGCGACTGTGAACGTGTAAAGCTTGTAATAAACGCGTAGCATGTGGCGTTTGTTGTCACAAACGAGATGACGCAAAGAACCCTGTGGTAGCCGACCCTGGGCGGTCCATGCACGGCCCGCTCCGCGGGACTTCATAGGTCGAAAATGCCTTTGGTCCCCCATTGGTACCTTTCTTCAGCTCGAATTGTTGCTCTTTACGGCGGGTTTGATTAAGGTTTTGGGGTCTTTTCACCTACCATATTTCTTCGAATAGAGCCCCACCTCGGATAGAGCCCCACCTTGAATAGAGCCCCACTATCCGATTCCAAGCTAGCCAACTTGTTTATTTTGACCTCCAAGTTAAGACTATTTTCGAAAAGATAACGATAAAACATCAATTTTCAAGCACTGCACGACTCAACGGAACGAAAAATAAAATTTAAAAAATTGAAAATAAATGTAAAAATTTTTAAAAATGAGGCTTTGAAAAATAGAGCCCCAGGGGCTATATTCAAATAAATACGGTAAAATAGCCTCCGGGGCCTCCGGGGCCCGGGTACGTTTGAAAAACGACACCCGGCCCGGTTGCCCAAGATTGGTGCTAGTGATGCGCGTGCGTGTTCCGAAAGGTTTCTAGTACACTGGGACTTCCGTACGCTTAGACAATGGTACTTCTTGATCTAGGCAAGGTATATCACCCAGTAGCTGCGCAGACGTGCCGCTTGAGTGGCGGCTAAAGATGTAAGCGGGCTGTCTTCAGGGCGGACTACCGTTATGTTTGATTGCCGCCGGTCCCGCGCGCCCCAGAAAAGCAATAGTAATTTGACCTTCGGTTCATTTTTCGTTCAAAAGGTAAGGGTACCCCTTACCATGGGACTCGTTCAACGTATCCGAGTCGCACCGGAAGAGCCGCCAGTTAATGGGACGCCAAATATTCTTTTGCGGCCCAACACGCTGCATATGCCCGCAGTACGTCAGAGCTTTCGTTTGCATGGGACTCTCGCTTCCAGACAGACAGACGTATTCAAACTGAACAGGTCTCTGAACATTTGGTTACCGGTGAAGAAAAAGCACGTTTTCAAGGGCAGACTTGCGAAAATGACATTTCAATTAGTAGGCGGGTTCGTTCACTTTGATAATATAAATGAAAAGGCAAGGTTGACAAAAAAAAGAAAAGAACAAATGCCTGTTTTCGTCTCAAATGTGAAAGGCACATTCGCTTGTTTCCATTCAGAAAACGGTCCGTGTGTTTTTAGTATCGGCACATCGTTTTTCCAAATATTTTGGCGTCCTCGCATGACTCCCTCGAATTTCGGAGGTGACGCGCTGACCTCCGTGTCAACGGCTGCGAGCTGCGATGAGCCGGCGGACCTCACGCTGGCGGCCGCCTGGAGGCTGCAGCGCGTAGGGGTGCCCGCTGCGAGCCTCCTCCGTCCCATTGTCTCTCCCGTCGTCGCAGTGACTTGCTGTGTAATAAGTGGCGTCGGTCCTCCACCCGGCGACTGCTTGCCTTTTCTCGCCGCGGTCGCATTGCGTTTTTCGTACAGTTCGGAACGCCTAATCTTATCATTGTATGCGTTCAAGTTATCGCGTGCGTCGAGCGGAGGAATTTGGACGATATGCGGCGCAATATTCAACTCGGTTCTAGAATAATTTGCCGTAAATGTTCAGCTAAAAAGGGGATGAAACTTGGCCCGAATTCTGCGTAATTTTGGCCGTGTAAACAGCGTCAAATCCTTTGGTGCTTCCGCAGAATATACCGCGGAGTATTTTGCCTAGAATAAGCACTTTTCTCTTCACTTTGCGATATCAGTTCCTAGCGTAATTTTCCGGAAATTTTCCGCCCTAATTCTGTTTAATTTTGGTGTGATATGGTGCAAATAGAGGCAAATTAGCTTGGTTCTTTTCCGCAGAATCAGTGGCAGAATGACGCACCAAGGATAAGCAACACTTGCTTACTTTGCGAGGCCGAATAAGGGCTATGGGCTCTCAATATTCGACTCGGTTTCTAGAATAATTTGCAAGAAACGTTCCGTCCGTGTAATTGTTTGGCTTAAACGTGGGCTTAAGCACGCGTTTGTCGGCAGATCTTCTCTAGCTCACGATAATTTCATGGGCGTTGGCGGGGTATTTTCGGACGTATTTCCGGTTATCCGCACGGCGAGGATATACTCGCTAAGCGACTTGATTGCTTGAAAATTGACTGCAGTGATTTTGTTCTTCTCGGACGCATTAGTTGCTAGGCAGCTCGGACTACCAGCATTCTGAATAATGCTTTGTTAGTTCAGATTCTTAAGCCTTTCTAAGTGGACGCTTTTTTGCACTTATACCGTTAAATGCTCATGAAATGTTTCCTAAACTGAATGTTTTAGCCGCCGCTTCGAAATGGACAACGTCGTAGAAGTGGTATTCAACTACGACGACCCGGAGGATGAAGTCGACTTTACGAAGGATTCGCTAAATACCCTCGCACTCGAGGCCGAGGACCCTGGGCCAATGGTGCTCGACTACGGCGATGCTGAGTGTAAGGACCCATAAAAATTTTCTAAAAATTTAGAAAAATTTAAAAACAACTTTCTCGCAAACAGTGTGATGAAATTTTTTAAATAACTATGGTTAATTTTATAAATTCAAACGTTCAACATTGCTTCTGAGTTGAATTTAAAAAAGTTCTAATGACCTTACGGTTAATTATTAAATTTAGATTAACGATTTGTCGGTTATTTTAGTGCAAAAAATACTTTTTAGCATCCACCATCCCTGCCGTCCCAGCGCCCTCTACAAGCCATTCGCCGCAGCCCATTCCCACATTGAAGGCAAAGGTTGTCCCAACAAAGCCGCAGAAACTTCATGAGCGCGGTGGACCCGGTTCCGGTGCGACGAAGCCAAGGCCCGCTGTTGAGGCCCCAGCGTCTACTGGAACGCTCAAAGAAGCCGTCGACAAAGGCCCAGTGAAGAAGGGGCTGCGCGGATTCGCCTCCAGTCCGACGAAGCCGAGACCAGCTATCGTCGGCCCGTCGTCCGCTGGAACGCGCAAGGAAGCAGTCGACGAATGGCCAGCGAAAACGGATGAAGGTATTTCAAACGTTTACTGACCCGATTTCCGGTGCAGGTTCCGGATGGCGAGGGTCGCATTAGCTCGGGTTAATTGCCTGTCCCAGGTGACCAGGTCATGTTACCGATGGGGACATAATTGGTGTGGTCCTCTTCCCACTTCGATCCCAGTCAACACTCTGTGACTTCAGCCTGGAGTGAAAGCGACCATAAATTAGTACGCCATTTAGTGGGTCCCCGGCCTGAAGGGCAGTTTCTCAGTGCTGTTAGAATGCTCGCAAGGCAGGTCCTCAACTGATCGGATGATTTATAGTCCTACCAAGTGCGTGATCAGTCACAAAAGCTTCCCAGTTTTATAAGAAAATTTCCACAGCCAGGATAAGCCCATCGGAGCTAGACGTTACCAGCATCGTTAGATAAAGTTACCATTCGGCGCTATGGGTTCCTGTCCGCTGGACGTGTTCCTAGTTGGTCGGTGCTGGTTGGTACACGACCCTGGACATAAGCCCCTCCCCTCGCCACCTACCCCGCCACCCCAAGTTACCCAATGCTCAGGCATAGTCCTAGACAGCATGTGCGATTCACCCCGCCGTTTTTAGACCCACGCGACGTCGTGGAACGGCTGACAAATGACGTAGTGACGCACAACTCGAAGATCCGCAACGCTAAGAGCGACATATTGAAGCAACTTAAGGCGTTCTTGCGGACGAAGGAGTGGACGGATCGCGTCGAGAGCGAGTTCCTTCCGATAGGTAAGCGGCAGCGGACTTGGTTTCCGAAGAGCTCTCAACACCCAGATTCCGTCATATTCTGGCGGCAGGTTTTGGTCGATTTTGGCCCAGTTTTGGCAGAAGAATTTTCCCAAATCTGAATATTACTCCCCTCGTTCTATTTCCGCTCCCGTCTAAATGCACTCTCAGAGGTCGATCGAAAATAAGCTCCTCATGGGATGCACATTTTACCGATCTCTCCCCGCCCTCTCGCCCAGCGAGTAATGGGTATTTCTCGTCATTCCTGACCTTCCTCAATCGACTTGTTATTTCCACACTGTTCAGCGTAATGGCGGTCCTTTAGTGTCCATCCTTATCCTCTCTCTCAAGCAAGGCGTCGGCAAGGCCCGATTGCACGTTGCCCGGCGTGAGATCCTAATCATAAAAGAGAAGAGGTCGACCGCGGCCTTCAGAGGTCGCCGGTCTTTTAAGTTGTAGTAGGTAACCGAAGACTCGTTTAAGTGGGTCCCGTAGACGACACGCAAATATTACGAATCCACGCCTCCCTACCGCAGGCTTAGCGATTGCCCAAGAGGAGCTAGGTGCCTCTCGCCGTCTCTTCCTTCCTCAATCGATACGCTATTCCATCCTGTTCGGCGTGATGGCATTCCCTTGTTCCTTCCTATCCACGCTCGCCAGATGTTCTCCCTTACCTGCGGAGGCGTCGGCAAGGCCCATTCGCACGCTGCGCGGCGTGAGATCTTAATCGTAAAAGAAAAGAGGTCGACCGCGGCCTTCAGAGGTCGCCGGTCATTTGTGCACGCAGACGCAGAGGTCACGCATGCATCGATTATTTTTATCCGCTGCCCATTTTGCGCGTCGCAGTGCGCCATAATTCAGCGAAATTAGTGGGCATGTTAAAACCTATAACCTCTAGTTAGGACTCAAATGATCACTCTTTCTAGCCGAGTCAAAGGTCGGGACCGAGGACGAGCTGAAGACCGCCATAACCATGTACCTGGTCGGAACGATGCTACGCTTCGAAAAGACACCGGTCGAAGAAGCGCCGAGCGGCCGAGACGAACTGCGCACTTGCACAGCTCCGATGGAGCTCGATAAGGTACGCTTCATTTAAAAACATGCTCCAAAATTGGCCGAATTTTCGAGATTTCTTTCCGACGAAAACGCAAATTTTAGCTCTGACGTTTGCAATTTTTCTCACCTTTTGTAAGCAACATAATGCTTTAGTTGGCTCATTTTAAGAGAACAATGCGTCCAATTTTTACCTTTATTTTTTCGTTAAAATAAATTTTTGTTTAGATTCAAATGTTGTTAAATTCACAACTGATTCAGGCTGCGACCTCGTCTCCCGTCACAATGCTGAAGAAGATCAGACAGCGAGAAGACGTTCCCGTATCCGCCAGGCAGACCTCCGAGCCGCTCGGAGCATCGACGCGTCAGCAGCCGTCTTCTTCCACGCATCGAAACGGCGGCGGGCCGCCGCAGAACAAGCACATCTCATTGGCACGGAACGAAGCACGTGTAGATGGCGTCGAAACGCGTCGTGCACCGTCCGAGAGGCCTGCTCATGTAACGTCGCAGAGAGTCGAGCCGATTCGAGCAACGCAAGTCGACGTCAGGTAAGCTGCACTCTGCTTGGACCTTCCCAGTTAAGGAGGGTACTTTGTCCCGAGCCCACCTTCGTCACGACCTCACCAGTCTCCAACCTCCGAAGGTGCATTCCCCTCCTTCCGAACTCAATGCCGCCATTGGCCGGACATTTGTCATTTCCCGTTTGGTTGTATTTTTTTATTTATTTATTAAAATTTTCGTCTTGAAACGAAATTTGAATTTTTCTTATCGTTTTTTCTGCTTAGATTTTGATGTATTTTGCCTTTTTGTCATGCTAAAAAGTCAACCGACTTTAGCCTACCGCAGCAGTCGATCCAATAATAGCGAAAATGCATCCAAAATATTTAAAAAAAACCCCTTAGGAATCCCTTTTAATGTGAATGTTACCCGCCACCTACGGATCTGATTTAGAGCGGACCGAGGAACTTCTTCGAGTCGAGAAGCGGGAAAGCTGCGACGCCAACCCTCGAATTCATCTACGTCGGACCGGGCACCGCATCGACGGGATCGAGCTCCAGGGACTGAAGAAGAATCCCGCAAAAGCACGGAAGCAAGGCCAGCGCCAGCGCGTGTCTCATCGCAGAGGGTCGAGCCGATTCGAGCGCCGATGCAAAGCGATTCTAGGTAACTGTCCGCTTTGTCGAAAGATCGGCAACCGGTAGCCGTACCGTAGTCCGTACGGTGTTGGCCCCTCTCGTACCGTACTGACCCACTGAATACCGTACCAGCACGGTACGGAGTACGGAAAGGGTCGAAATGCTGTACGGTACGACCCGCACTAGTGCTAAATATCGAGGAAACAGGATCCATACTTACTCCGTACTAAGGATCGGCAGCCGTACCGTACTGAGCCCCTCCGTACCGTACAGTACGGAACGGAGTACGGTAAAAGCCGTAATACGGCACGTTACGGCCTGGCCCGTACTCGTTATAAAATGCCAGAAAATCGAAGCCGTACCGTACTGCCGTACTGGACATCCACCCGTACCGTACTCCGTACTGTACTGACCTTCGCGTACCGTACCCCATACCGTACAGTACGGTACGGTACGGCCGTACTACCTGTACGACTGCCGACCTTTACTCCGTACTAGACGAACCCAGCCATGCCGTACTCCGTACTCGATTCGTCCCGCCGTACCGTACACTGTGCCGTACAAGTATGGTACAGGGTACTCCGGACTGTACTGCGGTTCTGTTGCCGATTATTAGTTGTGCCCGCTCATCCAAACATTTTACGTTTAGCCCACCTGGCGTGACGACCTTCCTCGTCAGGGGACTGAAGGCGTACGAGAGAAGTCAGGCACCAGTCGATAGAGCCGAAGGAATGGAAGTCAGGCAAGTATTTCTCGTCGTTCTGGGCATAAGTGGGGAATGGGATTTGTAGGTGGTGGTGACAAACGCCTTACAGCATAAAAGCAGGTTCCGTTTTCTGATATGTAAGGTCATTCTTCGGAGAATGGAAACGCCAATGTTATCCGCCAATAACCACAGAGACATGGGTAGTTCAAGTCTCAATCTTTAGTAATCTGTTTATAAATACATATTCAAAATTAAATTTAAAATTAAATTAATATTGTTTAAATAAATTTGCTATAAATGTATATTCGAAAAACAAAATTATAACAAAATTAATTATTTTGTTAAATAAAAAATAGTTATCTTGAGTCGCTCAACTATGGTCATTACAGGCCGCTGCAAACTCCGCGTCATTATGAGCCGAAAGGCAGCGGGAACCACTTCGACCGCACGACCAACAACGGCTCGGCCACGCGTGATGTCGTCGGCCCGGTGCGTCAGGCCGAGGAACGACGGTATGTACCGTACCAGCCGCTAATGGATTATGTATCCTTTGCTGTTTTAGCCAGGGATACGAAGGAGAGCAATCCGGCAGCGTGGTACGCACCATATCGGCTGCGCAGGTGGATCGAGCCGACGTGAGGTAAGCAATCAAAGTGGCACTTTAACGCAGCGGCGTATTTGACACTTAAGGATAGGTCGGAAAAGGCAAGGTACCCCATAGTAGAGTCGCCGCACAGGACGGGTCGTTCCGTGATCCGTGCCGTACTGACGACGGAACGGCACGGCGGGAGGGTCAGGGGGGCCGTTTTCCGTGCTGTGCTGGTACTCCCAAACAGTAGGTTTTACGGTACGGTACGGCCGTACTATCTGTACGACTGCCGACCTTTCGTTTTGACCTGGTGCACGGCCGTCCTGTGCTAAGGCCGTGCTGGCACGGAACGGAGGCCGGCACGGGGGTCCAGGAATGAACGGAGGAAGGCACTGTGGTGTAGCCGCTACTCTACCCCGTAGCCTAATGATCCGTTGCTTATTCCGGATGAAAAACGTATGCTGCCGTTTAGACCTCTCAAGCAGTCGCGCCAGCGAGAGCCGACCGACGCGGACCGTGACGAACAGCGGTCGATGCTCTACCGAGCCCGGCACGGACCCGAGTCGACAAAATGGTCTGAGAAATGGCGGCGGAACGACGCTGATACCGCTCCCGCGCACGTTAAGTAAGGTTCACATGCTATCACCCCGTTTAGCGTATGCTTGTATTTCAGGTCAACGGCAGTGCGTCCACTGACCGGACCCAGGGAAGTGCCGTCAACGAGCAGCTCGCACTCGTCCGCCGACTCGGACCGAGGAACCAAGCGACGGTAAGAACGCAAGCGGCAACGGCTAGCCGTACCTTACAGCCCTTCCCGCCGTACCGTACCAGTGCGGTACGGAGTGAGGTACGGCACGCAATACGGTACGGTAGTGGGCCGCAATTGTGATAAAAATCGAGAAAAATGGATCCGTGCGGTATTCCGTACTGGATGCACCCATCTGTACCGTACTGGACTGACCCCGCCGTACCGTACCCCTTTGCGTACTAGAGCGGTACAGAGTTCCCTTCTTTACAATTGACCCAAATCCACGGTATTTTTGGGTTTGGGCTTGGTTGTACCGAAGCGTAGAATCGGTCTGTAAGGCTGGTGAGGCTCGACACTCAAAGTTGACCTATTACAAACCGTCCGCTGGCACGGCTGTACGGCACGGAGGTGGTGATGGAGGAGGAATAGACGCCACTCCTGCTTAAGGTCACAAGCATCCCAACGTGTTTCCTTCGAGAACATCTAAGAGCCTTTAGGTACGGCAACGACTACGCTCAATCGTCGTCATCGTCAGGCGACTCTTCACTCAGTGCTCGCATCATTGGCTGTTCCCAGGTCGACGCACCGGTCCACAGCGCCGCGCGACGACGCACGCGCTTCGACGAGCGCCCGAAGTCGTACCGTGGGCGGCCGCCACTCTTCGACTCACACGTCCACCTCGATCGCATGTCGCAGATGGGCATCGACTTCGAGTGGTTCGGGCGGCTCCGCGCGTCCCGCTCGCACGAGTTCCTCGGCTGCGTGGTGAACTTTTGCGACCCGCCGAACTTCGACGAGACGTCGGAGTCGTACAACATTCGCGAAATCCTCGCGGCAGTGGTAAGTTTTACTGCTATTGTAAAAGGCACCGCCGCTCGGCATTTTTGGACTTAGCTGCCAAAAATTTCGTAGATCTTAAGCCCATGTTCCGCGCCAGAATGTACTCCCTACTCCCACTCCCATTGGTTTGGCCGAACGAATGCCGAGACTTTGACGCCTGGGACGGATCTAAGACGACGAGCCGCCCATTCCCGGTACTCCCAGCATCGTAAAAGCTGCTGGGTATCCCAGTCCCACAGTATAAGTTCCCAGTTATGAGGCTATTCTGGTAAGGGTCGGCAACCTTACCGCAGTATGGTACGGTTGTGTCAGTACAGTACGGCGTACGGAACGGCGGGGTCCGTCCAGTACGGAGTACACTACGGCTCCAGGCTCATATCCGTACCGTAGGCTCGTAAGATACTCCGTACCTTACTGGTACTTTATGGAGGGGGGTCAGTAGGGTGCAGAGTACGGCTCGGCTACAGGTACCTATCCTTACTGTTCAGTGCAAACGATTTTAGCCGACCGAGATGCGCCCGCTGGTTTCAATCACCATTGGTTGCCATCCTCAGAATGCGGACATCTTCTTCACTGTGGAGGCCTACATGAAGCGGCTCTTCGACTCTCGTCGCCCGAGCCTCGACGAGTGGCCTGTCGTCGCAGTGGGCGAGTGCGGCCTGGACTCCGAGTGGCTCTACCAGTAAGTGTTCTCGCAAGCGTATTTCTGTGAACCTATATGAAAATTTGGGAAAGCTTAAAATTAAAAAAACAAAAATTTTTTGAAAATTTTATGGAAATTCATAAAATTATTTTTGTATTTTAAAATGATTTAAAGGAATCTTGATTTAGGTCCTCCCTCGCGCAGCAGGAATACGCGTTCCGTGCGCAGATTCGATTCGCGATCGACAGCGGCCTGCCCATAATTCTGCACATCCGGGACAACATCGGCGAGGTGACGATGGACCGGCGCGCCTTGCAGATCCTCAGGGAAGAGGCAAGTACATTGATACTTTCGGATATGCTTTCTCCTAGATTTGGCGGATATCCCCTCCGTTCCATTTTGACTCCCTCTATATCGATTCCGTCCCGTGCTGACAGACATTCTCCGTAACGACCTCCGTTCCACACTGACCCCCCCCCCCCC
>JNEY01000568.1:29191-45812 GCA_020875895.1 Aphelenchus avenae | reverse complement strand
CCCCCCGAACACTAACGTGGGTACTGAACAAATGTACAATATCTGCAATAGGGTGCTAGTAGATCCCGTAAACCCATGTGATCAGAGCGCGCTATGCCGGATGGTTGGACGTACAAGCCAATTGGAATGTAACAGAAATAGCTAGTAAGAGAACTCCTCAGTGCGCTCCTCAGCGCAGAACTCCTCAGAAGTCCACATGCGATCAGTCGAGGGTGACCTTGATACCGGAGCTATTTCCGCCAATGCTACCTACATTCCTTGCTGCTCTAAGTAGTTTTCGCTTAAGTCCCTCTAGGAGAAGGCCCGCCCAGAACAAAATTCAAAACAGAGCCGAGCGACCCGTGAAAAGTACTTACGGGCCACAAAGGCGTTGACGAATCCATCGGGGATCGAGGCCAGATGTCCGCCAGCGATTCGACAGAAACGCTCGGCCGTGACGAACTGGACGCCAACTCGTTCATATAGGTAGCATGGCGCCGTGTGTGAGTCGTTGAACCCGGGGATCGACCCATGCGGGCACTTGGTTCCGCTAAAGTCGATCGTACTGTGTTCAGGTAGGAATTGCTCCTGCTCATGACCACTATGTGGCCTAAGCACGTTACTGAGACCAACCCTCTCTAGCTGCAGAACTTTGGACTGTAATGATGTCATTAGAAGCAGGATGCTGATACGCATCACTTCTTGCCTGCCTTGCATCAGGCCTACCCTTATCATGATCGCTTAGAAGGATTAGAGCGGCAGATTAATGCAATTTTTCGTTCGTTCATGCAATCAATCGAGAATGTTCCCAAGATTTCCATACATTGTTTGCTAAAGTTCGTGACAGAATGGCAGAACGAGGTTGTCTAGGCGGGCAAGATACCCGCCAGGAACGGAAGCATCGGCCTATTTCGTGAAAATCAGCAAGATTAACGTGGCCCCTGCAATCATTCAGTACCGCTGTAGTGCCGATATTGAGGAACAGTCCGCAGAAGAAACACTTTCAATTTATGTCACTATCGGATATGTCAATGGAGAACCTTCCAGCATGGATACCAGGGCTGCGGATTTGGATTTGGAAAATTGGAAAATTGGTCGTTTTGCTTTGGATTTGGATTTGGTTTTCGAAAATCGCACCAATTTTCCAAATCTTTTAACCAACTAGTTCGGAAGCTTGAACCTTTTATTGACCAAGGAAGATCGCAAAAAGTAATGTCGTTAATGCAAATTAAAGCGATTTAATTGACGTTCTTGAGGAAGAGCATGTCCTTGTAATGAGTCCACAGAGCTTCGCAAGCTTCGAAAAATCGGTTATTGGATATTGGATACCAAGTAGCATGCCAGGGAAGTGCGATGATCTCAGGGTCTAGTGTCGGGCGGTTTTGCACTTTCGTCTCTCACCTGCAACGCCTTACAAGGCCCCCTATCGTTTTGTCAGTATGCCTCGCTCTTTGAAGGAGCCTTCCCATTACCCGTTTGCAGTTGCGCGCTTGGAGAGATATGTCAAATTAGATACGCTTGCGTCTGTTGAACGTGTTTTAACCTTTCACTTTGAAAGCGTGCTACGAAACCATTGATGCATAATTCGGTGAAAATCACTGATTGCGGCCGTTGCGGCCGCAATCTATTGTGGACACCCATTGCGGCGCCGCAAGGTGTGGCTGCAATTGCGGCCGCAAAGGGTGTCCACAATTGGTTGCGGCCGCAATGACCGCAACCGCCGCAATGGGCCGCATCGCGGCCGCAAAGCGGGGGTGTTGCGGTGGCGGTTTTATTGTGGACGGGTGTCCACAATGGATTGCGGCGTTGCGGCAGTGCGGCGTTGCGGCCATTGCGGCCGCAATCAATTGTGGACGTAGTGTTACAGGTATACTTTCTCATTTCCGGCCACAATCAGCCGTTGATTTATCAAACTTAGCTCCTAATGTTTAAAAGCTGTGACGCGATAAGCGGCATGCGAATCGCTGAACTGCGTGCGGCTCATGGCAACCGTAGTACTGTGAAATCCGGGCCTCTTCTGGGGAGCTAAGGTGCTCCAACAGTCAATGTCGATGTTCAAGCGTTCCGGACAGGAGCCAAGATGTCATATGACGCAACAAGCTGCCTGAGGGTGCTTGTCCATGTGTCGCACAGCCGCGCGAGAAGGCCGTAAATCGTTGACCTCAGCAGGCGTGTAGGCGGGAACGCTCGGAGGGACAACAGCAGCGCTACCCGATTTTGCGACATTCGCCGCTTCCTCAGTCTTTGCTAAGCACGCGCCGTACGTAAAAACAAAACAGGATGATTTCATTGTTGCGGAACATGACCTACCGGGTTCTTCTCGTTAAACTCTGCATTATTGCGACTAGCGGTGCAGCGCTCACCACAATGTACGTTAGTGGGTACAACCGGACAAGCGTTGTTCATACGGACACACGAGTTATGTAAGTATAAAAGCCCACACGTGCATCTTGGCTAGGACTAAGCGCGTCATTGCAAGCCGTGCCCTTTTAGCATTGCCCGCATATTCGCCGCTACTGGGGGAGCAAACCCCAATCCCTCTGTTCACCCGTGTCGAGGGCCCCACATGTTAAGCGTGATCCTAAAAATGACCCGAACCAAGCGCCTAAGCCCTTTTAGTTTTGTGAATCAGATCTTTTCAGCTTCGAATCTGATCTCCTCGAAGTGAACATGCAGTTTCGATTCCGCATCGACGCTACCATCGAAGGCTTCAAGCGCCTGCTGCCTCGTCGACAGCCAACGACAGCGAACAAGTTTTGCCGTCCGGTAAACTACACCGCTCGGCTCGAAGTGATCTCTTCAATCATACACCAACGAGTCAAAGAGCGTTGCACCGACCTGGAGCAGCCCTCGAGGCCGAAACGCTTCCTTCATGGAGTCTGGACCGTCTTCTCTGGCATCGTACACCTGACCTCAATAGTCTGGGAAGCTGGGGTGCTGAGCCAGGAGCTCATTCATGATGAAACGCAGCCGCTTCCCCATCAAGAGCTTCGCGGAACGGCAGATGCCTCGTACGAGGCTGAAGGCGGGTATGCCTGCTGGCTACAACTGCTGGCTGAGGCGCAGCTGCACCATCGCCTCCAGGAACGACTAAAACTGCTCGACGACATTACGGCGGAGGGATTCATCTCCGAATGGACGTCAAAGCAATTGTTGCAGGTCAGTGGCGTGTTTGGCGGAGGAGCAGCAACCTCATCCTCGTTTCATACCTAGGAGCAAACCAGAAACGTTCCAGTTTGTCGAGTCCTTCCAAAGGCTGAAAAAACATTGACGTTTCCCTTGGGACAGTTCGAGGAAGAAGCGTGAAATGTTTGGGAAACATGATTCCTTGTTCAGTCAAGACCAGGTTTCCAACTAGTCCACCCTCACCCCCCCCCAATAAGGCCGAAGACAAAGCCTGCGGTGGCAACTGCGGCACACTCTTTCAAGCTGAAATGCTCTCAGTTCACCTCTCAAACCCAGTACTTTTACAAGTAAACGTCCAGCCTGTAGAAAAGATATCAAAGTGGGCAAGTATTCTTGTCTTCGACGAGAATAAAATAAGTAAGAGTTCTCCCCTCGCCATGGCCAACCTCCATTGGCCCACCAAACAAAAACGTGCCAACAGGGCACAGTTGACGACACTCTCGAAGAAGTCAGCACGTTCTCCTATACAAAACGGTTCTCCGCTCCAGCAAAACTGCGCTTTCAGGCGATGTCGGCTACTCACGGCCTCCGACTGCTGCTACGGGGATGCTGCTCGTGAGGGAACTTACTCGTATGATCCCCCGCAAATGTACGGCTAACGGCGACGTCTACGTCGACGTCGTCGCCAAGTATGTCACGCTAAAGGACGTCGCGACGCTGGTAAAGACGGTCGACTACGGGCGCTTCAGCGACGACAAGACTCGATTCGAAAGGTTGGTTTCTTGGGTCTCGGAATTGCTGTCCTGCTTGTTTTCCCGTTACCAGTACCGAATAGACGCCGTGAGTCCTATGTTCCTATTGGGATTTCGTTCGTCTACTGCATGGCGCTGTCCGCAATTCCTGGTCCGAATTAGGGCCGAGGACGAATCAGAATCGGAATTGAAACTCGGTATATAACCGGAATAAGATCGTTTCACTTGTAGCTTACCGACAAATTTGTTGCCCACACGTCATTCTTTTTTTGCAATAGTTTACGTGGCCCAGAGAATGTATCGAACCTTATTCGCAAATTGCGGAACCCTATTCCGATATTCCGAATTCCGACAGCTTTCCCGTCCCAAATACCGCATAAAACAGGCGCTTCTTATATTCCGACGAAACCAAGACAATGTTGAAACATCCCTGAAAGAACCGCGCTTTTAGGCTCAATAAGGCCTGGATGCTTTCCAACGGCAGCTACTACGAGATCGACCAGTCCGAGTGTGAGACGCTTAGCGCTATCTTCTTCTGCAAGGGGCCCAAGCTAATCGTCTCGTCGTGCGTCCTCGACGCTTCTGTCGACAACTGCCATCCGAACGTGTACAATGCTAGCTCGCAAGAGTTTCTGCTTCACGAAGAGCACGAAGGGAAGCACGTTATTGCGACGACAATACAGGTACGAAAAGCTAGGTCCGCATTAATGTCAGGCCAGAGGTATACCGAATTGAGCGGAGACCTGCTAATAAAAGACGGCAAAACTGGTTGTGTACTAACTAGGGTTGTCATCAGGTCAGGGCAGCCCTGACCTGACCTGCAGGTCAGGTCAGGTTTTTTTGCCCTGATGCCCTGAATCTTCTTTGCCCTGACCTGCAGGGCATGCCCTGAAATTTTGACCTGACCTGATGACCTGAACTTCAGGTAATGTACAACCCTAGTACTAACCGAGAAGAATTGTGAGACAACTTGTCCCATGCGAAAACATACCAGGCGAAAAAATCGGAATATATTAACGAACTCGAACATTCATAGGCCAAACCAGCAAAAATCTTAGAGAATTTACCGAATCAGGGACAGAAATTCTAAGATTGTGGCCAAAAAAGTCAAAAACGCGGGCCCGCCCCTGCCCGTCCAATGGAGCCGGACCGTGGACCCCCTCCCGTGCCGTGGTGCCGTGCCGTGATCACTGCTCCACGGCACGGCCGCGGCCACGGCTTGCCAGCACTACAAGAAAGTCCTCATTTCGCGGGACTTTTCTGAAGGCCAGGACCTAGACCCTGGGACTCCAGGACGGGCAACCGCCCAGTCCTCGACCGCGTTGCCCCATCGTGCCAAGAAGGGGTTTTGAATCCGAACTTCAAACTCGCGTTTTTAGACATTTTGGATCGACTCCCCGCACGGACGACACCGCTTCTCGACAGCCGAAAGCGGCATTTTCGAAGTGACGCTGCCAGACGGCTACGCCCTAATCCTCGGCACAAGCGTGCAGGCGCCGAAGATCACGTTGAACGGCACTGGGGATGTTGTTCTCCGAATCACGGAAGTCAAACGGGTAAGCAGTGCATGATAATGAAGGGCGGCATTTTCATTGGGGACTTCTGGGTGCCAAGCTCTACTCGACAACTGGTCCAACTGCTGTTGTAGGTGGCGGGGGGGGGGGGGGTTGAAAGGGGTCGTGAACGAATAGTGCCAGTGGAACCTGTGCAGTTATATAAGAGGATTCTTCCCCTATCAAATCGCCCTCTTCTCCGTATTAGAGCATAGATCGCGATAGCTTGCCGTTGCATGCAACCTGTTGGGAACTTAACTTGGCCCTAACAAGCCTAGATAGCTCAAATAAAACTAGTGCTCGTTCGTCTCAAAGTAGGCTTTAAAACGGCTCTAAAGAAGGCTCAAAACCTGGCTGGTACGGCAAGTTATTAAGGTAATTTATTGAGGTTAAATGCGAGCCAAATAACTGGTGAGTAATGCACTTAAAACCTGATTACAAAGGCTATTGCGCAACTGTAAGTGAGGGTAAAAACGGAGCTTCAAGTTACCGAACCGACCGGGAAAAGCCTCTTAGGCATAAGATGACCAAATCAGCCCAAAATGGGCGTGATATGGCCGCGTTTTGAAACAAGCATGAGCTGTTCAATTCTCATGTTGTTGTGCGATTCGGTAGCCCGTACAAGGATAGCAATGGGCGGAACGTGGGCTAGCTGAGGGCGGAAACTTGGGCCTGATAAACATGGTTAGCATGAGGTGAGTAATCTTGAGATTACAAAATAATACTGAGCAAAATAACTGAGGAACGCGTATTGGGAAGCTCAAAGGCACAGGGATAAAACCGGGAAAATTGGAATGCAATTTAGGCACTTATACCCAAAAATGTGAAGGTTCTGGCTGTCTCCGACATACTCCGGGCCTAAAGGTTAGCCATACGGAGAAGTTCAATCGGCCAGCACTCATAATTATGGAGCTGAATGAGAGGCCATTCGGGATGTTCGAGTTCGTCGAATCCCTTCTCGCGCAGCCACTGGATGAGCGTCATCGAATGTCCTGGGCCGAGGAACGCGAGGTTGTTGGCGCTGACGAAGGAGACCGTCTCGGCGATGGTGTACTCGTGATACGGCGTGACGACGACCTGATGGTAGATGGCGTGGGCGACGGCGTGCAGGCTCCAGTTGATGCACCAGCTCAGCATGTCGTCCATATGGCGGCGATTGGCGGTGTCTATGCCGAGCGTGCGCGCGATGTGGAAGTCGAGGAACTTCGCGGACGGGACCGAGATCCAATTATGTCGAGGATCGTCGGCAACTGCTGGCTGGGGCGGTTGAACACCGGCCGGACACGGCACGTTCGTGAGGTTTGCGTAGGTGGCCATCTTGGAGTCGGAACCTGCAATTGGACAAAGTACTAAATTGCATTCGACAGCAAATGAGAAACAGATCATAGCAAGTGCAACGCTTAAGAGCGAAGGAGTGTGTCGCGCGTGCAGGACCAAATAGAGACACAAAGCAGTGACGGCTAAGAGACTCGAGAAAGTAAGCAAAACAGACGCTAGAACTTTAGGAGTACTGATAAAAACATACAAAAATTCGAGCAAATTTTTGACAAGATATACAAAAGAAAAATTGTCTGGATTTGGCGAAAATAAGTTCGATGAAAGTCGTATCGTTTTTGTCGTTTCCCCGCAAGTTAGGCTGCAAAGTCGATTCCAGAACTGTCGGTTAACTTTGGCATCCACGGTCCGGTTCATGGGGGAGGTGCCGCAAGTAAGGAACAGCTGAAGCTCGCCGCATCGCAGGAACGCGGAGATCGGAGTTAGGGCGTAGCACTCGTAGGAAAAAATTGCCTTTTCGCTGCATCTGACGCATCCAGAAAGCTGGGCGTTTCGGAAAAAGCAATCCCTGGATTTTGGCTTGAAAAACGTCATGTTTTTGAAACTGAAACTAAGCTGCACCGATGCCGAACTCTTCCTCCCTCTAAGCGTCCCATTTGTCTCATAAAATTGTACGCCGTTTTGCGTTTTTGGAAGGAAAAGTTGTTTAGTTCTTGCCTGTTCGAAAAGGTCGACCTCAGCACGTTTGCGGCAAACACAAGCACTCGCGTAACACGTGCATAAATTATCAGCCAACGCGCAGTTAAACGATCCAGCATAACCGCATTGCAAAGCGCGAGATGCATTAGAACCAATTAGCGCAATACCCTCTTCGGTCTGCAGGAACTCATTAGCCGAAAAGACAGGGTCAAATTCGGGTTGCTGGGCGCTAACTCTTATGCGCTTAGATACGAAGTATTCCGTATTCCTGACAACTTCGAATTTGCTAAATTCGTCTTCGAAGTTATTTTGGCTTTCAAAAGTGAGGGACCAGTGAGCCACCTCCTTTCTACACCGGAAAACCCTGCCAATTTTGTACTCTAGCGGGACGGCAAAAGCCCTGAAGAAGTGGCAGGTTGGCACGAGGCCATGACAATCGCAAGCAGAACATGTTAGCTCTCGATGACACTTAGTGACGCCAGGCAAGTCATGAAGGTACGAAAAATCCGAAATATTGCCCGCAAAGTCGGGTACGCAAGCATTGGGGGTACAAGGACCATGCGAGGAGCAGTAGCGGACTGACGCGGTTTTCATAGCAAAGGGACGAACCCAAAATAGGTTTTCTTCGCCGCAAAAGGTTTCAGTATCGTGGAAGGTGACAGATAAAGAGCCGTAGAGATGGCCTTTAGGTGAAAAGAAACCAAAAATATGGGTTCATGGAGATCTAAGGAGACGCTAAAATTTTTGGTAAGCAAGCAAAAGTTGTTCAAGCAATAGGTGTCGTCTAATTCGACTAATGAAACAGAGTCATTAGCGGTGACTACTGGAAGGAGTCCTAGGATCGAGAACGATGCGATAATTGCTAGAATGGTATATTTAAGCGGCTGTAGGTCCATGTGAACGGTGGGCGAACGATTTGCCGGATAGAGAACGTACGTCGTCTCTAAGGGAATGTCTTCCGCGGGAGCTGGCGGCAAAGGAAAACACTTTGTAGCCCTATCCCATACTGACCGACAAAGACGCCAGATTGCGTAAGTGATAAGAATGAGGGCGACGTCAGCTGAAAAGAGAATGGCAGTCGCTAAGATGGACGCATAAACAGGACGGCAATGCGGGTTAATCGCGGACAGCTTGCAAAACGTACAAGTCACTTGCTCACAGTCAAACCCTAGCTCGCTAAAGGTAGCCAGAGTTTGATTTTGATCGTTCTTTGCAGCTTGCGTTTCGTTATTCTCCGAAGGACAGAACGGGGTAGTCGAAAACCCATAAGCCTTCAGAGCGATGGAAGTGTTCTTACCAACTAAGTATGACAAGAATATACCATTAGGCAGAAGATTATGTGCTAGGTCTAGTCGGGAAACGTATCTCTCAGTGCCATCAAATAGCAGAATCTGGTAGAGATAATCCCAGGAGGTGTGGCATATAGAGAGGTTGTGCGGTCTAGGTTCGAACGGTACCCAAAGAGCATTCGCTGGCCTCAAGGATGAAATGAGGGATGCCACTTCAGGAATAGAGATGTTAGAACCGTGCACGTAGGATTCGTTCAACGGACTGCAGTATGTTGCCCAACTAGGACAGTGCAGAAACGCGGCGAAACCCGGCACAAAACAAGCGAGGATGACGAATAGGACAGACAATATTGCCATGTCAGTAGCGAGAGTAAGGCGGTTTGGCGCGCGGGTGCGAGGCCTCAAATCATAGCGACTATGCGCTCGCTCACGCTCATGCGGCACATAATTCTCGCTTTCATCATCATCTACTTCCAGACCTTCATTAGAGCTAGGCTCCGAGGACCTAGGCTCGGGCCAGGGAAGCTCTTCTTCCTGCCTATTAGACACAGCCAAAGCTTCTTCAAAAGTGAGCGATTGGTTAGTCACTTCCATGGGGTAGAGCTTAGCTAATGGTCTGACCCACTCGTTACCGTTCTCAAGTCGTACCACAGCTGACCTACGCTGCTTAGGGTCCGCTTGAGGGATCTCGGTTATCACCCCAACAGGCCAAAACTGACGACGAGGCACCCCTTCTCGGTGAATAAGAACAGCTTCACCCACTTTAGGAGGGATAAATGTCACTTTGCCCTGTTTTATTTCCCGCTGATTACGCTCACGCAACATATTTAAATAATCCGAATGCCAGACCCCATTAAAGCGGTCAAGGAAGTCAGTGGAACATTTCCAACCAAGGACTAATTTTTCTTCGGTGGACATGTGTTGCGGGCGATAAGACGGGTCTTCGCGCTCGGCGCGATCAAAGAGCACGGGCGCGGGCTTCGCAGAGGAGCGGCCCGGGTTAATTAGCATTTTTGGCGTCAAGGTGACCGAAGTATATTCGTCATAGACATGCGTGAGTGGACGGCTGTTCAAAATTTGCGCTGTTTCCAGAAAAAGAGTTTGTGCGACATCAAGCTTCAAGAGCCTTTTGCCAGCTGCGGCCTTAAAAGCGCGTTTTACCCCGGAAATCAACCTTTCGTACAGGCCCCCTTGCCATGGGGCTAGCTGGACGGTAAAACGCCATTGGATTTCATTCATGTCGAAAAATTGCAAAATTTCAGGACTCAGATGCCTAGCATCCCATGCCGTCTTCACAACTTTAGACGCCAGAGTAAAATGCGCAGCGTTATCAGATAAAATCATTTTTGGCTTTTCGTAGCGAGCTATGAAGCGTCGAAGAGCTAATAGGTATGCGTCACAGGTTAAATCCGGAACGGCTTCAAGTGCTACCGCTCTAGTCGTAAAACAAGTCCAGATACAGACCCAAACCTTTTTAGGCCCGCTATCTGTCAACACGTTCACAGGCCCTAAGTAATCCTGACCAACGTAAAGGAAGCATTCAGCCTCGCGAACTCGCTCTATAGGCAAATTTGGCATGAGTGGAAGCTTGTACGCCTTGGCACGCAGACGGCGACAGAAAAGACAGTCGTAGGTCACAATGCGCTTTACCGCGCTACGCGCTTTTACGGCCCAATACGTCTCCCTCAATGCGTTCAAGGTGTACTGAGTGCCCTGGTGGAAGGACTTCAAATGGATTTGCATAACGATTAATTTGAATAAGGGACTAGCGCGAGGAAGGAAGATACGGTGCTTGCTGTCTCTCGCATTCCCTAGTCGGTCGCTGCAGAAGAGCAGACCACACTCCGCGCGGTATATGCAAAGGTTACGCTGCTCTTTAGTCGTGGGCGGCAGACGCACTTGCTCGAGCATGACGAGAAAGAGTTCAGCAGTCGCCAATTCTGGTGCGGGCACTCTATCGGTGGTGAAAGGTTTATCGCACTTGAAAAACCTGTGAAAGCTAAGGCGATTTCCACTATCAACCCCTAAAAGGAAGCGCAGGAAGAATGCTGCAACCCGCTTTGCCTTATAGAGGAAGGAGTAGCGTGTAAGGTCTATAATTGGCTCTGCTGACTCTTCGCGTTCGGCGCTCTGAGAAGCCAAAGCGGAGGAGACTACTGGCAAACCCACTTCTTGAATTTCAGTGGTTTTGCCCCAACTACGAATGGGCTGACTAAGAAAGGACGGACCATGAAACCAGAGTTTGCTGTCCTGTAATTGCTTAGGAGAGGCACCTCTCGAGCCAATATCGGACGCGTTTTCGTGCGTATTCACATAACCTACAAAGCAGTTTTTGGTTTGACAAATTTCGTTTATGCGATTACGCACAAAAATAGGAGCATTTTCCTTAGGACTCAAGATCCAACTGAGAACGCACTGATTGTCGACGAACAGGTATTTGCGAACAATTGGCAGACCTAGGTGCGACTCGACGTAGCTCAGGGCTCGGACTCCTAAGACGGCAGCAATTAGCTCCAGTTTGGGCATGCTGACCTCGTCCCCTGATGCTGTCTTGTTTTTCTTCCCTTTAGCGATGTTTTCGTTGATAGGCGCGAGGCGGCTTTTAGCGAAAACGAGGTTCGGTAGCGCTTTATCATCAACAGCCGGGCGCAGATAAACATTCACTGCTACCGCTTGTTTTGACGCATCAGAACAGGCTATGAGAAGGAATCCATTAGCGGCCGTATTTGGGTCAACAACTAAGCGGCGCACGCGGATGGTCACGTTTTCCCACGACTGAAGAAACTCGCGCCATGCACTTTTAATGTGATTGGAAAGCTGCTCATCCCAGTCGAATTTTCCGCGCCAGATAGACTGCAGAAGGAGCTTAGCAGGAAGCATACATGGACCGACTAGACTTGCTGGGTCGAATAGTTTGTTCGTTTTGGACAAAACTTGACGTTTAGTGAGAGAAGTGCAAGCCTTTTCCTCGGCTGAAACGGGAAGAGAGAAACAAAGTTCATCAAGCTTTAGGTCCCAATTTAGGCCTAAGAATTTGCTAGACAGAGAGTATCCCTCCTCCCTTAGCTGCATGTTAACGTCGCGATCGTTAGACAAAAATTGTCGCAAGTTCCAGCCTGCTCTGGCAAATATTTCGCGCGCTTGCCTACACTTGGCAATAGCTTCTTCCTTAGTGTCAGCCAGGAACAGCGCGTTATCTGAGTACATGTTACGCTTGATCTCCAGAGCTAGAGGAGACCCTTCGCTGTCCAAATGATGCCGAATGGTGGCGGACAGAAGGAAGCTGGAGGAGACGCAGCCGAATAAGACGCGACAAAAGCGAAGGGTGACAAGATTATCTTCATCTAAGCCGTTTTCTAGAGTATTTACCCAGAGCCAGCGGGTCGAATTTCTGTCCCTAGGATCTAGGTGCAGGTAGAGGTAAGCTTTCTCGAGGTCAGCCCAGATGATTATAGGCTTAGTCCTAGCTCTAAGGCTTAGACCTCCGAGGTCTTCTAGGAGGACGGTACCACGAAATAAGCAGTCATTAATGCTCTTACACCCTTTCATGCGAGCGCTGCAGTCATATACAATGCGTACCTTTGTGCTAGCGTGGTCCTCCCTAACGACGTAGTTGTGGGGCAGGTAGTGAATGACACCTACACCGTCTTGACGATGAATTTCGTCTTCAGGAACTACCTCGATGATACCCCTTTCAAGCTGGTCCCGGATAATATTGTCGTACTCCTCCAGGAGTTCCGGCTTACGCTTCAGCTTAGCCCAAAGCTGCTCGACACGCTTTTTAGACAGTTGGTAGTTTGACGGTAGCTGTGGATCTTCGTCCATCCAAGGCCAACGCACTTGGTAGTGACCGTCAACGTATACTATCGACTGCCTAAAAAGCTCCTCGGCTCGATCGTCATCCTTGACAAACGCTTCCTCACTACGAATGCCTATGGTTTCTAGGCGCCAAAGCTTAGCTAGCTCGTCCTTAGAAGATGCCTTTAACTCAGGATCTCTGTCAAGATTTGCCTTAAGGACAGGCATAGAGACCTTCATAGGGCCATCAAGAGGACCCGCAAGAATGTAGCCAACAGACGAGTGGAAAACTGTCGCGCCAACCTGCAGCTTGCGAATGGGATAAATACGGAAATCATAATAGTGATCGCCTCCTATAAGAAGCTGAGGGGTGACCTGATGATGAGTGATTTCCCATTGAGTGAAAGGGTCGTCCGGATCGCCACAAGGTTCTGTATCAAAGTGACTAATTTGACGGAAAACATGCCTGCGCCCGTAGACCTTGATTAAGTGACTTTTCTCATCCGTGCACCACACGCGCAGCAGATAGGTTTTCATACGCTCGCTAGAGGGTACGCAGTCATTTGAAATGGTGCTGAGTGCTAGCACTTCTTCGCTAATGACCGGAAGTTTCAATTGTTTGGCTAATTTTTCCGAAATGAAGGAAACCATGCTTCCGTCATCGAAGAAGGCTAATGCATCAACGCCATTTCCGTCATGCTGTCCCGAAACTGTCACACGAGCGGTCTTCAAGAGAACGTCAGGACTATCATTCGCGGCCTGAGCGCAGATCATGCCGGTTACGAGAGCTTTTGCCGCTTTAAACAAATTGCCGCTCCCTTCCGAATCGCCGTCACAAACTACAGTCGCGCGGGACTCTTTGAGCGGCGGCTTATAAGAGTTCTGTGGGCGAAAAGAAGAATGCTGGGGTTTATTAGCGGCATTTTGTGAACGCGAGGCACTGGAATTGCTGTCGGATTGCCGACGCGTTTTGCATAGCGCATGATTATGTCCAGTCCTTTTGCAAAAATAGCAAGGACGCTGATAATTACAATCCTTCGCGCTATGATCCTTGCGCAGACATTTGAAACAAAGGTTGCGCTCACGAATGCGCTTGTGACGCTTGTCTAGATTATCATACGTAGGACAGTTGGAAGACAGATGAGCTTGATCGCAAAAAACGCAGACAGGCGGGCGCTTGATCTTAGCTGTCGCAAACATAGCGGACGGCTTAGGTGCTTCTACGGAAGTGCTTTTGCTGGGGGGATTATAGCGAGGACTACGACGGTATCCCTGCTGATTATGACCCGCATGGATAGGACGCTCTTGCTTAGGCCTAATGCTCTCAATCTGTTCACTTTTAAGCAGGGCGCGCTCTACAGCATGCGTGAACTGCGTGATGCCCCACCGCGTTTGGCGGTCAGGAGGTAGAAGGGACTGCTGAGTCTCAAAGTTAAACTTGGTGCTATAGACCTCCTTTAGACACCACTGAGGCAGTTTTTTCTCGAGAGTCATTAAAACCTGAGGGTGGCTAGTGTCCTCTCCCAGCTGTTCTAACTGACGACAAATTTTAGACGCTTTCTCGAAAGTTGAGCGCGCTTTACCAACATCATTCTGAGCGGGAGGGAGATTTGTGAGCTGCGTATGCAATTCGCGCATGAGAATTTCATTATTCCCGAAGCGGCGGAAAAGCGCTTCTAAGATGGGCTGATAGTTCTCCTCCCGGAACATGTACCCTTCAGAAACTTCCTTGGCTTTGCCTTTCAAGCAGTCTAAGAGACAATAGAGCTTCTGAATGGGCTTCATGGCCGGATTGCTGTGAACCGCAGCGTCAAAAAGCTGCCAAAACCCAGGAAATTCGGAGACCGTGCCGTCGAAAGTGGGCAGGGGTATAGGTGAAATACCAAACGAACTCCCTGAGGGTGCCATACCGGCCGGAGGAACAAATGACGGAGGAGGAACGCTATGAGGCGGCGGCACAGAACCACTGAAAGGTGGTGGCTTTGCTGATCCGAAAATGGTTTTAGGACCCGAACCCAAATTGATGCCACCAAACGGAGTATTAATAGAGGCGGTAGGGCTCGGTGGCTTGGCGGTTCCGCCAGCAACAAAAGGAGTAAAGGACAACGGCTTTAGACCAACATCCATAAGCAAAGGATTGGGACTGTCTTTCGACGGGCCGCTGCTAGTACCGCTTTCCACGCTAGAAAGCGGGACCTGTTCAAGGGAGGGCAACTTAAAAGGAACCTCAGGCAGATTGTCGGCTTCAGCCAAAGCAGTAGAAATTTCCTTTTTGCGCGTCTCAAGCATATCAGACATGGTTTTTTGTTTGAAAAGCAAGGTGCCCAACTCGCTTTTCTCGTTTCTAAAGATATCGAAAGCCGACTGCAATTTCGCCCTCTCATCCGGATTGGGCTCGCGCGCTATATCTTTTTGCCAGCTTTCTATGAACTCACTAATGGTCTCGTCAAGATAGGTTAAAAGGAAGGAATATGTGTAAGTGAGCGCGTCTTTTTCGACGAGGAAATCATGCAACTCGCTTTTGAAAGCGCTTGATCAGCGCCAAAACTAGCTTGCGAAATCTCAATGAGAGTAGAGGATAAGAGAGGCACAGCTGCCTGAATTTTCTCGTACCACGATTTCGCTTTATCGTTAACGATATCGTCGTACAACTGAATTACTGCGAGCTGCTTTTCAAGAAATTTGTCGCGTACGCCAAAGGAATGAATCATCGCATTACCGCGGTTAAAGTAGTGGTCGCAAACTTTGCGCACTTCACCCAAATGAGCCAAAAGCCTAGTTTTCAAGGGCTCGTCGCACGCGCTAACATAGTTTTCACAAGTCGCCAAAAAATCCTCAATTTGCCTAATGAGGTTGCCGATGGCAGTATTGGACTTGGTTAAAAGCTTGCGGATGCTAGCGATCAATTCGCGATTATCGCTGTTGTCCGCGCTGCTATCTAGCCCAAAACGAATGCTGTCCTTCTCAGAAAATTGAACCTCTAGGTTCTGAAGGTAACTACTGAGGCTAGTGAGTTTGCCCTTAACTGCGGTTTCGGGCTTTTTTGGAGGGTTATGAGCCATTTTTCAGACGGAAAAAAGTGAGAACGAACGAGCAAGGAAGGAGGACGCTGTGAAATAAGCGCACAGTGCAAATATGCTAATGCAAATCAAATTGACTCACCTTAACTCTGGTGGTCGCCAGGAAGACTGCGGAAGAACGCTGTGTTCGACCTGGAATGAGCGGGTTACGTACCGCTAACAAAAAAGACCGATGCGCGGCGGCAAATGCAAATTGCGAAAGCTGCCACGGAAGCAGTTGCTAGAAACGAAGCGTCCGCTATGGACGAAAAGCGGACTTCACTAGAAGCCGCGAAAGCGCCTCAAAAGGGCGACAAAGAACAAACCGCGCAAAGGGCTAAGACTAATCAAATGCGTGAAACAAAGCACGCAAGCGGCACACTATGTTCAAAGATGAACGCCGCAAATCAAATGGAGGATAGGGGCTTCCTCCGGAATCCTGGGGCCTCAAGAAAAGTTGGTTCGAAGAACCCTCGTGGCACCACCTTGTTGGGAACTTAACTTGGCCCTAACAAGCCTAGATAGCTCAAATAAAACTAGTGCTCGTTCGTCTCAAAGTAGGCTTTAAAACGGCTCTAAAGAAGGCTCAAAACCTGGCTGGTACGGCAAGTTATTAAGGTAATTTATTGAGGTTAAATGCGAGCCAAATAACTGGTGAGTAATGCACTTAAAACCTGATTACAAAGGCTATTGCGCAACTGTAAGTGAGGGTAAAAACGGAGCTTCAAGTTACCGAACCGACCGGGAAAAGCCTCTTAGGCATAAGATGACCAAATCAGCCCAAAATGGGCGTGATATGGCCGCGTTTTGAAACAAGCATGAGCTGTTCAATTCTCATGTTGTTGTGCGATTCGGTAGCCCGTACAAGGATAGCAATGGGCGGAACGTGGGCTAGCTGAGGGCGGAAACTTGGGCCTGATAAACATGGTTAGCATGAGGTGAGTAATCTTGAGATTACAAAATAATACTGAGCAAAATAACTGAGGAACGCGTATTGGGAAGCTCAAAGGCACAGGGATAAAACCGGGAAAATTGGAATGCAATTTAGGCACTTATACCCAAAAATGTGAAGGTTCTGGCTGTCTCCGACA
>JNEY01000568.1:9176-28344 GCA_020875895.1 Aphelenchus avenae | reverse complement strand
TGTTGGGAACTTAACTTGGCCCTAACAAGCCTAGATAGCTCAAATAAAACTAGTGCTCGTTCGTCTCAAAGTAGGCTTTAAAACGGCTCTAAAGAAGGCTCAAAACCTGGCTGGTACGGCAAGTTATTAAGGTAATTTATTGAGGTTAAATGCGAGCCAAATAACTGGTGAGTAATGCACTTAAAACCTGATTACAAAGGCTATTGCGCAACTGTAAGTGAGGGTAAAAACGGAGCTTCAAGTTACCGAACCGACCGGGAAAAGCCTCTTAGGCATAAGATGACCAAATCAGCCCAAAATGGGCGTGATATGGCCGCGTTTTGAAACAAGCATGAGCTGTTCAATTCTCATGTTGTTGTGCGATTCGGTAGCCCGTACAAGGATAGCAATGGGCGGAACGTGGGCTAGCTGAGGGCGGAAACTTGGGCCTGATAAACATGGTTAGCATGAGGTGAGTAATCTTGAGATTACAAAATAATACTGAGCAAAATAACTGAGGAACGCGTATTGGGAAGCTCAAAGGCACAGGGATAAAACCGGGAAAATTGGAATGCAATTTAGGCACTTATACCCAAAAATGTGAAGGTTCTGGCTGTCTCCGACACAACCCTGGGAGGGGGCCGGGGTCCGGGGGCCCACTTTCGGAGCTTGCTGGGGGCCGGGGCCGGGGCCGGTGGTCGGGGGCCGTGCCGGGCCGGGGCCCGATCCTGCTTGATATCAAGAAAAAAATGGTCATTTTCGGCCCAAAATAGCCAAAAATAGACCAAAATTCGGCAAAAAATGGCCGGACTATAAATGCTCGTCCCGAAACATCAGTTGTCGTGCACTACTTAAGTCAAATTCACAACTTATGCCTTATACAGGCAGAGAAACCTGGGGGCCTAGGGGGCCCGGGGGCCTGGGGTCCGGGGCCGGGGCCGGGCCGGGGCCCAGAATCAACAGTCCACTGGGGGCCGTGGGGGCCCGGGGGCCGGGGACCCGGGGCCGGGCCGGGGCCCGGATGTTGGGCTCCCCTCCCAGGGTTGGTTGCATGGAAGTCAGCATCGGATTTTGGAAGGAATTTGGCCGCGCACCCGAGGCGCGCCCATTCCGGGCCTCATTCCCGAAGAGAAGCGTTTAAATGTGTGAAAAGGGAAAATCGTTGCCTAAACCCGCCCAGTCCGAGGCAGTGCGTCTGGCACGCGGCGTATGCCGTTTCAGCTTATTACATGGGCGCACAGTATGTTTCGCTTTAGGTTTGCGGCGATTCCCAGCAAGCCGCTGTCGACGGACGCCATCATTCAGCCCTAACCAGCCATTCAACGCATGGTTCTTATTTTGTTCCAAATCTTTACGTACTCGTCACACTGGCTCTTGTCGGCTTCTTACTCTAATATTACTCTTTGCGTTTTAATGGAGCGTCATTAACTTTTTTAAGCAGCGAAGAGCCTTAGAGCAAAGCCATAATAAACTAGCGAAACGGCAGAAGCTTTAGCGGAGGTTAAATGCGTCGAAGTGGCCGTCGACGTTAGCCTAGTTGCCGTGCACGAGCGCGATGAGAGCGTCCTTGTAGGCGCCGCTAGTCTCGTCCTGGATGGCCTTCTCGAGCGAGATGCCGTAGAGCTTCTGATACTCGTGGCGGATGTCCTCAAGGTCGATCTCCGCGCGGCTCACCACCAGGCGGATCAGGTCCGTGTCGCGCGTGCCGAGGCCCTAAACCCATAAAGTGGGCAATTTCTTTCCAAATTGCTCTTCGGTTAGCCGTCAGGATTCTAGGTAGACATGCTGTTTCTAGACCGGTACTTGGCTTCGAGTTACCACTTTTTTAAAGGAGGTGTTTGCCTAGAGGCTTAGAAAATAATTTAATAAAAATAATTAAAATAAAATATAAGTATAAATAAATAAAAAGAATAAAAAATAATTTCGGAAAATAAAAAAGCATTCAGCCTAGCCTCTTAAAAAACTAGCCACCAAATTTAGCATGGACTAGGAGGTCGAAGGTACCAAACGTACATTCGATACCAATGTGAAACGTTAGCATCTATTTTACAGCTATTGCGACTTTTCTGAACCCTCGAACGTTTTCCGCTATTCGCCCGACTAGCGGGCGATAAGGGTCGTTAAGCGCAAATATGCACGATTATTGCTGCGTAACGAAAATTGCCTGTTTGCCGAGTGCGCTGCAAAATCGTTACTTGCTGACTAAGCTTTCGATAAGCTGCATTTCTGCTGGGCGCAGCTCTCGATTTGGGCAGGGCTCATTGAGCAACGAAGGTCGGCCGGTGCCGAGGTATTCATGAGTGTGGAGAGGATTATCCCGCCCAGTTTTTAGCGGGCATTAGACGTACAAATGCGTTCGATGAGCAAACACTTTTGTGCGCTAAAAAAGTCTATGTTTAGAGTCACCTTGTCATCCACAATTTTTCTCCAAATTTACTGCAAACTACGAAACTTTTTTCCAAAAACTTTGTTTGAAAGTTTGAAAAATTAACTGCTTCATAAAGGTATTTTCATTAAAATTAAATACCGAAATTCTAAGCACTGAAAAATTTAACACCTGGAACAAAAGCATAGCTAAACCCTTCGATTGGCCCAGTCGTCAGCGTTTCTAATTAAACTTGGTCGAGTCCTTACGCGAATTCACGCCGCTTACAAACTAAGCTGGCCTTTCGAAACACTTGCCTTCATCGAGTTGTGAAGCTGCTCCGCGAAGAAGGCGATGCGGTTGCGCACCACCTTAATGAGAGCCTCGAAGGCGGCCCGAGCGTCGCCGTCGAACTCCTTCTCAATGGCGGTGTCGATGGGGTGGTTGGTGACCTTCTGGTACTCCTCGAAGATGTGGCGCAGCTGCGAGAAGCTCTGCACCGCGAAGATCTTGTTGAAGACGCTCTCGTCGGTGCCCGCACGTTGCTCTCCGGCGCGAAGAAGGGCGTGGGCCTCCTAAAGATTTACGGGCGTTTGGTGAGGATTTAGGGCAATGGGGCTTAGTGCAGCGGGTGCTGAAGCTACCTCATTGGCCTTGTGCGTATCCACATGATGGCTCTCGTCGCGAGCGGCGCACAGCAGCGAGATGAGCAGGTGCTTGAAGTCACCGCTTGTCTCGCTCGAGACGTCTGAAGAATGCAATGGATAACACCACTGGGAGCCGCTTATTCACTGAGAGGCGCTACGAGAACACTGCAAGATGGGCACATGTCTTCTATGACTAACGCGATTTTTAAGGTATATTTCCATCAAAGCATACCTAACCCGAAGGAGACTCATGGTCAACCTTGTGGTCGGGGCAGTAAGCGGGGGGGGGGGGGCAAATCAAGGCCCCCGCACAGGGTTGCTCATGGTCACTGCTATGCCTGGCAGTGAAATCGTTAACGCACTCCAACCTTCAACCGAACTGGACTGGATGCGCTAGCGCTTACCATGCTCGAGGTCTCGGTCATAGAGGTGCTTGTAGGCGTGCTTGATCTCGTTGATGTCGTGGTTGGTGTGGGTCGTCAAGATCTCGATGAGGACGTTTTCGCGAGTGCCGGCGCCCTTCATCGCCTTGCCTAATTAGCTTCATTGACAACTGCTCCGTCCAAGCTGTGGACTTACGGAGCTGATGGGCGAGGTACTTGGCCGGCGTCTCCATGAGTCCAAGGCAAAGCTCCTCGAGGTCGCCGGAGAGCTCGTCCTTCAGCTTGTCGTATAGATCCTTGCCATAGAGGATCTTGTACTCATGAGCAATCTCCTGGCGCTATAACAAGAAGGGTCGGTATAAGAAAGTAAGAATTATGTGTGCCCTCTTGTCGATTTAAACACCCGTACCTTTATCCGTACCTGGTCAAGTACGGGTTTCCGTACCGTCCTGGCGCAGTACGCCGTGGGATCGTACTTTTACTAACAAAGCACAAGTACGAGCCGTAGTACGGCCTTAATACGTGCCGTGCCGTATTCTGTAACTCACTGTACGGTACAGACAACAACACGTGGTGCGAGTACGGCACGCTGTACCGTACGGCCAGCGTACCTCCGGCCTATCGACAGTCGAGTCCCCGTTCCCCTTGAGCTTCCAAGCCTTACCTGGTGGTTGGTGCGCGAGGTGAGGATGCGCACGACCTCCTTCTTGTCGCATCCGAGTCCCTTGAACGCCTTGTGCAGCGCCTCCGCGTCGTGCTTCGGGTTCGCGTGCGTGACCGGACGGATCGTGGGGTGGCCGTGGACCATCTTGGACGCTGAAATGAATTACTCAGGTCTTTTCCTTACAGTTTAAGAGACGTGAAACTACGTCAAAATTTGCCCCATTGCGTCAGCAAACGCTTACGCGTCAAAATTTTATGGGCCTACAATCGGACGTTCGTCTCTTTCTGGGCAAAAGACGATTTCCACGCGAATTGCAGCGGTTTTATGAGCTCCACGCTGATAAGGCGCTCCGCACACCTCCATGCTGGAGGAGGAGGCCTGAAGAGCCTATCCTCTTCGTAAACAACGCTGAGTCAGCCGTTTGTCAAGGAAATGGAAACGTTCGACGACTTCAACGGCAGAGAACAAAGTGCTTTCCAAAGCTTATAATTCCAGAAATAGCTTGTCCAAGCGGAATAAAAGTACGTCCAAGAGAGGGACTTAGTCAACTTTGAAGTAAGAAAAAACGAAGCTAGAGCTATCTAGGAAACAATTCGTTTTTCTTCGTACATTATCAGTGGCATGCGACGCCCTCGCGTGTAAGCAAGGAGCACAATCATCGGCATCCGAAAGCGAAAAATTTCTGCCCACTTTGGTTAGTCACTTCAAAAGTTTTTGGCGTTTGTCTGACAGGGAAGGACTACAAAGAAATACATTCGCATAAGGCACATTTCGAGCGTTGCTCTTTTTGGAAAAAAAACATAGTGTTAAGACAACGAAGGGAAAGTTTTTCGCTTACCTGATCGTCGCTTTATTGTCGACATTTGACCTAACTGCGAGCCGTTGATCCCAAAGGATGCGTCGTTGCTTTTTACCAGACTCGAAGACTTCGTTTGAATCTTATAGAAAAGTAGCGAGCGAGAATTAGAGGAATTCACAGCGTTCTCACTCGCGTCAAGCTCGTAACGTAAATGTGAATTCATGTGAACTTTGGCGTATTTCCGGTCCATTCGCATCGGCGCAAAGCCTCGCTTACTCACTATCCCCAAGATGTAAAAAACCTACATCTTGTCCGTTATGATCCCTATGCAAACATGAACAAGCACAGTTTGTCGGACGTTGCCCTCGTTTTGTCCTGGAATCCATGGTACGCAGCTAGCGCCTATGACGACAGGTATTCCCACCTGTTTATTTTTGTGGGATAATCCTACAATTACCGCCCGGGTACTGCACAGACACGGGTTGAACAGTGCGAGTGTGGTGCGTTTTGGGAAAACTGAACTTTGAGTGAAATAAAGCCGCTAAGCCGAGTCGTGCATAGAGCTGTCCTAACTGACATGTTTGTTTGCCTTAAGATGCTTGGCGTTTCTTGCTGACTAATGCTTCGCAAGCTGCGTACACTGCTCGCAGCGCTGTGCACGCAGGTCGAACGGACGCACACCGGCAAGGTGCGAATGCGACGTATATCATCCAAGGGCGTCGAATGGAGGTGGGTCCTCGACGTCTCCGTACGGCTGACCCGCCGGTTTGAGCGTTAAATTTGTACCGGGAACTGTCTGTGTCATACGCTGAAGACTGCTGCTCAAGAAATAATCAGGCGAGAAGGCCTGGTGCTACGGAAAACGAATGAAAAGGATAAAACGATTTAAAAACCTTCACAGCATTTTGTCCTGCAACTACAACAGTAGCACCCCGTCTATCGCACAGATACAAACATGCGATTGCTGTGCTAACATGGAGAAATGTACTTCGTTCGCTAAGCCCAGCGTTGTGTAGAAACTGCTGCCTAAACTAACTTTTTGTTTGCCGAGTGAAAAGCGGAGCGTTTCTTGCTGACTAATGCTTCGTAAGCTGCGTACACTGCTCGGAGCGCTGTGCACGCAGGTCCAAGGGACGCATGCCGGGCAAGGTGTGAATGCGACATAATATGCCTTTTAAGGGCGTGGAACTGAAGCAGGTGCTCGAGACTCCGCATAGACGGTTCCGCCATGCGTGTGGAACTAACAAGCGGTGGGACCATATAGGTACTGGAGTTTGCTGCTCAATAAACGTTGCTTCTTTCAAGAGGACCCTTCGTTGGGGACTCCTAAAGTTCGTCGTGCAAAAAGACGGAGGAGCACCTTAAAGGGCAAGCAGGTTACGAACTCACGGCTGCATGGCGTCAATTTCTACCTGTAAACGTTTCGGAGTAGATCGACTCATGAATGTCCTTCAGTTTCTTAAAACGACGGGATTTCAAGTGATGTGCAATGTGCAATGTTTGCACTGAACTATAATTTATCGAGTGTTGTGATCGGAACTTGATCTGAACTGTGCCCGTTTTATTTCTGTTCGTTTTAAAATTGCTAGCTAAGTTAAGCTTTAATTGTGAACCGATTCTGTGCTACCGGGACGGGCGCGGGCCTCGATGGAAGGGATTTCAAGTGCTCGTTGCACAGGTTGTTTTGAACAGATTCCAAATACCAGGCGAAAAGGGGAAACGAAAGTTCAGCGTAGAATCCTGTGCGTTTGGCCTACATACTGAGATCCATTTACGTTACTCCAAGCGCAATTCTGAAGGTCTTGACAGCCAACTAAGAGCATCATTAACGGTACGCGAACTTCAACAGTTCCGCCCCGAAAGTTGCTTCTTCGTATCGATGACAAGCAGATGTTTTTGTTCGCATATGCGTTTTCTGCTACGTGTCAAGGATGGGCTCCCACTATGATTGCCGAATGGAGGCTTATTGCCACGAACGAGGAGGGGTACTGACTTCATCGAGCTGTGGTCTTGCTGCGGTTCTTGATATAAGGTTAGAGCGGTATCAAACCGTCAAAGGCTAAGTCTGTGCTAAAACGTACGGCCCTTGAGGTGAGTTCTGTGTGGCCGTAAAAATAGCGAAAAACCCCTACTGAAAAGGGAGTGTATTTTCAATCGCACTCGTAGCACAAGCGGTTATTGATCTAAGTATGGTTTTGCCTGAAAAAGCCCACTTTTTAGCATGGAGGTCTTCTTTGGTTCGCTTGTCATCCTTTCCGCTGTCCTACTCGCGTCCGGCGAAGTCAAGTGGACTCAGAACGAGCGTGGAGAATGGGAATACGACGAGTCCGATCCGGAACTGTTGAAGGCTGCGGAGCGACTGGGACTGCTATCGTCAGCACTGCAGGATGTCGGGGACCACGAGCGCATTGCTGAATGGCTAGCCAAGGTGAGGACGAGCGGAGCCGACGCTTATGTCGACGAGCTAGGACCTCTGCTATACGATGCGGTCGCTATTACGATGATGGGTACGTCTTCTTCTTGTCCAAGCTCGAATAACGCTCAGCCAATCTGAATTCTGAAACGGCTTCCTTTTTCTGAATTCTGGTGACAAATAGCGGAATGCTTTTGCACAAAGATGAAAGCAAAATTCCAATGCGTACCAAGACATCAACCTGTGTTACTCTCTACCATGGATGCCTCGTTAGGTCCGCTTCTGTGTCGTAGACGAGATCGTTTAGCGTCGTACAACGCGCAGAGACTCTTCGGACTGGGCACCGAAAGCGACTCGTACGTGCTGCTAAAGGAGAATTTTCGCGAGAAGCTCTTAGCGCTTGGCTTCCGTGCGCCGAAGTATCATCTTCGATACGTAGCAAAGTCGTCGGACGCCGACGACATCGACAGGAATGTCGACGAATTCGCTGCACTCTTCCGGGCGCACATCACTAAGTTGCTGACTAGAGTTGACGCCCAAGACGTCACCGACATTGAAGGCCATTTGATGGCGGACATTGTGCAGTTTCGACAATGGATGGAGACCAGATGGACGCGCATCTCGACAAAGGAATCTCAGCGATTGGTACCGGAGAACCAGAAAGTACCGTCCGCCGAAGAGGCGCATGTCCATGAATCCCTTTGACATGTACGTACGATTGTCGCGAACGGGGAGCTCAACCCGTCCGGACAGCGGTGGGAACTGGTGCTGCAGAGGTTGCTTCGGAATTATGCGAGATATGGTCTGGATTGCCAGCCATTCCGCTGCTGTTGTTGCTCCTAGTTGACTTGGTGTGCTGCTTGGGACACGGCTTCTTCCAGCATAGATTTAATACCTCAAATTAGGGTATTTAAACCTGTATAATACATACAGTAAATGGCACACAAGTACAGGGGCCAAGGCCCAAATACACGGCAATAATAGGGCACCGAATGCACCACAGTACAGCCGGGAAATGGGGTGATAGAAGGTTCCTCACCTCACGGATTTCCATGAGGTTCGGGTGGAGAAGGGGACTGCGGGTAGCCGTAGGTCTTAGACCGCAGGGCGCCGTTGGTCGGGGTGCTCTAAGAGCACGGGAGGAATGCCTCCCTGCGCTGCACGGATCTCCGTGCGGCGCACCGCGACTGAATGGCTGTGGTCAGCCTGCGGCGGGTATTTATACCCTAACCGCAGATTCACTGAGCACGCCCGCATAACCGCCGCGTGCGTGCACGCAATTTGGAATGGATTAATGCACACCGAAGAGGCGTCGCGCCACTTGTGGGCGCGAGTTTAAACGAGCGCAGAGAACGTTGGTTGTTCTGCTCATGAACGGATCTCCGTTCATGACAACGATTGCGCTTCACTGCGGACAGTTTCAATGAAACTTTAATGGAAACTTGCTGGTTAATCTTGAGAATTTCAGTGAAACTTTGACGGAAACTTGCGGGCTTATCAAAGTGGACCATGGTGCCATTAGTCGCAGCCAAAGCTGGCAGATGTCGGAATAGGCATAGAATATTGGTCGTTTTTGGTATCGGATCGCAATCGGCCCTTGCCTGCTGGTCGTCCAGCCCTGATCGCAACTAACTAGCTCGCGACGATGCTCCGCGAAAAAATCACCCCGTCCTGAGCAGTTTTCAAGCTCTGCCTCTGGTTTTCCAACTGGCTTTATCGTAACCTTTTATTCCCAACGTCCAACAATAACAACTGGAATCGGAAGGGTTCGCTCTCTTAGAGTATCACTTCGGGCATCGCTTCAGGGTCTCGGCGAGACTTCTTCTGGCTGCGATAGGCCTCGATTGCTGCGAGACGCTTCCCTTCGTCAATGACGTGCTTCTGGCGCTTCTTCTTCGCCGACCCGTCGTCGTTCTTTTGCCAGGGGAACGACTTCGCGGCTCCCAGAGGTTCGTGGTTGGGGTTCGGGCCCTTAGGTGCCGCTTTCTCGAAGATGCGCTTCAGCAGAAGGTCCTTTTGTCCCGCCTGAAAATAATGAGATAGCATGGGACGAAGAAACGAAAAAACTGCGGTACGATGGGCTAGGGGTGTCTGAAAATGAATTACAGAACGCGAGAATTTTAAAAAAATTAGTTTTTAATATTTTTCTATTATTCTCCTCCTACTAAGACCACACCCGCATTTTTTCCAAGTCCGAAATTTGAAAGAGCCCTTACGGATAATGCACAATGTTTTAAGCATTCTCAGCTTTCAATAACACTGCTAATTTTTTCTGAATGTAGGAGGGTGCACTGTTAGTGGGGCTCATTATTAGAAGGAGGGCGTACCTGCGCGAATCCTTGCTCGAGTGACTTGCGATGAAACGAGTGGAACTTCGGAGGGCCATCGACACGTTCGCCGAATGCGATCACTTCTGAAACATGGGACTGAGTGAGATGATCGGTGCTGTTCGCGGATTGGCACATCCCCGTAAGGCGGGGATCTTAGCGGAGGGGAGGACAGAACTTTAGTTTTTTCTACCAGGACCAAGCACCAGGACCTAGACCCGCGGGACCAGGATCTGCCCAGTCCTGAAGCATACATGACTGCATGATTGGCAGAGGCATGCTCTTGCATCAGGAAACGCGTTGTACATATATACGCATGTATGCGTCTGCATGTGTAGCGCTTTGTACGCATAACTGCACGCATGCATGTATCAATCATGGCATTCAGCATGCCTTGCCTAAACCACTTTGAGTAGGTTGCATGCTTGGAATAAGGGGGTGGCGGAGAGGTTGTCCCATCCTGCAAACGCTTCTAGCCGATTGAAATACGGCGCTATGCAGAACTTTCATAGAGACAACAGTGTCGAACGCTGCTTGCATACCCCTGGCATTTAGAAGAAGCTCCTTCTGGCCGGCCTCGCGTTCCTGCTTCCGCTTCAGGCGGAGCTTGTCGTTCTTCCCGAGGCGCTTTCGCTTTTCGACGGGCTCGGAACCTGCCGTCTTCTTGCCCTTCTTTGTAGCCTAAGATGCTAAGTATACATCGAAAAAATGGCCCAAGACGGACCTTTGGCTTCTCCTTCTCCTCCACTTCATCCTCCTCCTCGTCCATTCCTTCTTCGTCACCGCATTCCTCGTCCTCGCCTTCGTCGCCAGAGCCGAGCAGACCGGAAAAGGCGGCCTCCTCGCGGCCCTTCCTCGTCTGCTTATACTTCTCCTCCTTCTCCTTGAGTTTGAGGAGCTTTTCCCGCCGCGCGATCTTCTGCAACTTCCGGCGCTCGGCCTTCGCGTCGAGTTCCTTGTAGTCGGCGGCGATCTCCTTCGCGTCACGACCGGCGATACCGACTTTTGCCTAAAACGTTCGATAAAGAAGGAGTATATATGAACAAAAAGAGCATCCGCTGCTCTGACGTTCTGCACACTCTGACGTAGGCGGGTTAGCGTACAGCATTGAGCATTTGACGATTATGTCACGCCTTTGATACCACTTCACGCAGGTCCAGGGTTTGCATTAAATCTGGATTTTTGACTGAACACAACCGGGCCCAGGAACTTCAGGCAAGTTTTTATTCAGCTCGGATAGCCTCGACTAAACCCTTAAGTATGTCCACTGCCGCAGCGAACATTACTCTGTCTTCCTAACTATTATGTAGATAACGAAGAAGGAAGCAAGTGCTACGTCGTCCTTTGAATCTCAAAGTTTTCAGTCATGCAGATCAGTACGTAGAACTTCAGAAAGGGCCCTACTGACCACTTTTAGTCAAGTCATACTTTAGGATCCTAGTTTACTGGCGATTAATTTGACGATACATTTAGTGAGTAACAGGGATTACGATCCCACCCTTAATGAATCTGCCTCGGCAATAAGCTTGTGCTCACCTTGATGATTTGGTCGGTGATGTCCTTGTTGGCGTCCCGGTTTATGCGCGCAATGAGTCGGTCTTCGTCCTCCCACGGCCGCTGTTCGTAACCCATCTTGTAGGTTTCGTCTAAATCAGCACTTTAAATGTGGTTCTGCAGGGGCGTAAAGCATTCGGCAAATAATGCCTTCGTTTACGAACGATCCTAGCTTGTTTCTCAAACATGCCTGATTGACTAAAACGTACATAGCACTTTGTTGGACGGCTTCTTGACGCGCTTGACATTCTTAAGCTGCTCAGCTTTGGCGCGCAGATAGTTGAGTTCTCGGACTTTCCGCGGCACTGGCTGCTCGTCCAACTTGAACTCGTTGAAGTCTCGTTTGTGGGCGCTAAAAGGAAAGTATTTTTACGCATAAAAATATGACGGAAAACGGGCAAAATTTCGCTAGTACTGCCTGAGCTTCTAGCGGGAACAGCGCGACAGAAATTGCGGGAACTTACCCTTTGGAACCGCTGAATTCGCCTGGAGGATTGTAGGGAGCATTCGGCTTAATCTTTTGCTTCCTCTTCACTTGATAGCGTCGATGACGAGCCATTTTGTTACAGCGTGAAAAGTAGGATACTATTTCCAGACACAAGCCGAGTGTGACGGAACGCCAAGCGGAGGTCAATGCGGTCGCGTTGAGTGTGCTCCGCACTCGAGGTCGCTACTAGTGGATCACATGCTAAGACGATTAGTCGTGGGGAAAAACGACTGGGCTTTGCTTAAATAAAGCAAGAGAAACAAACAGATGAATACTAGTGTTGAGGATTCTTGTGGTCGTGTAAAGAGCCGTAAAGCTGCATATTTCAGGTCGAGTTTGATGAATTCGATTCATGCCAGCGGTGCCAGTCTGATTCTAGACTGTGGAGCGTTCCGTTATGCTGGACGTGCCATGCTAGTCGGTAGCTAGAGACCGGGGAATGTGAACCATGCATTTCTGGCTTCTTTGGGGTTAGGTGGCATCGGCGAGGGCCGAAAATGACTGAACCAGTTCTTGGCTATTTCACTGAGTTCTTCGAGCGATTGTGTGGCCGACAAGGCTTTCAATCCGTCGTCTTCGGTAACTGGAAGTCGGTAACTGAATTATACGTTCACTTTAAGCTCAGATCGCTTTGGAAAATCGAAAACTTTCGAAAGTATCCTTTGGCCCTACCTTTGTAGGTCGATTTGGATCACAAGAGTCTCCGGCCTGTAATTATGTATAATATCGGCCCAAAATTTGTTCATCACGTATTTTGGGGCCGGCATGGACATACCAACTTTATCGCTGTTCTAGAAAACTCATGGAGAAATATTAAATTTTAAGGTGGGTCGACATTCAGCATTAGAATCCCGAAAGTCTAATGCGGCAATACGACCGACAAGAGCAAGTAAAGGAGACTAAAGGTTGTTGTAGAAAAATTCGATTTCGAAAAATTTCATTAGTTTACTGAAAATGCATTGGCAAGGTAAGAACTGCTCTTCTTCATAGCATTATATGCACATATTTTTGCGTGGGTATACAACCCGTGGTTGATTTATGAGACTTGCAAACGTATGAGCTCAAATGTCTCTGTGGTGCCCTCAATGTCCGCTCCGCAAACAACGGGATGCAACCAGTCATACCTTGATCGCAGCTGTGTTTTCATTTTTTCTCTTGGAAGAACCACTAGTGGATCTCAAATTACCCGGGGGTTCTTTTCTCGCAGCAAACAGCGAGTGGAAACTGTGGATGTCAACACGTGGGCATCGGCGCCCTCTGCATTTATCTGGTATGGGTATTCTGTTACCGACTCTATGAGCGTGGAGACTAACGTGCTCAAAGTGCTCTATGTGCGACGGCCTCCGTACATCATCGACAGTTGTGAGCGTTTCCCTACGCTGCATCCCTCGCCTCGATGCCCGTACCCGGGCGTTGGTGTTGAGGTGAGAAGGCGTTCGTTTTCGTGTCATCAAGATCTCGATCTTCTGTGGTGTTATTCGTAGGGTAGGCAGCCCGACGATTCCGTAAAGTTCCTGCGTAATTAAACTCTCAGTTCCGTGAAGCCGTAATGGCCGTATTAAAATCCTTAATAGGTTGCTTCGAGTTCCACTACGGCGAGATTTTGCAAAAAAAAAAAGAATGGCAAAAATACCGAAACGCAGATTTTTAACAAGCAATATCGAAAATGAGATAACGAAAGTCTACGCCTAGTCCGCTTTAGATGATGAACGTGCTGGTGAAGTCTGTGGGCATGCGGATACTCCCTGTTTCCGATACATCCGATGACGTGACCTACGGGCGATGGTGTGCCTTCAATGTTTTTGTTCCACTCTCCTATATTTAGAAAAACATGATTACAGAAAAACGGGACCTGGGACGGAATCCTGGGCCTAATCGCTAACGGAACCATCGACACCGCAGGCCTGTTCCTCGGAAACTCGACGCTAAGAGCGCAGTACTTCGACTTCACTGACCCCGTATACGTGGTAATTCTGCTAGATGCAAAAGCGTGGAACCTAGACTTCAGCGCCCGTGCCGGTCAACTCAAGGCCCGTGCCGTTTTGCCGTTAAAAAACGGCGCCGGGTAGACGACACAGGGCGCTCCAGATAGACTTTGGCATGACCTTCCCCGTACCGTATGTCCTACCGTCCGGTCCCACCGGGCCGTGCAAAACAAAGCCGTATTTTTGCCGTAATTACGACTTTTATGGAGGCTCAATCCTTATGGAGGTAAAGGGCATGCACCTCGGCCCAGTGGCGTAAATTGGACCCGGTCAGGGAGGATGCGCCATGGTAAGGGGGGACCCTTACCTATTTTTTTTCGGCGCCGGCCTTCGGCAGGCGCCGAAAACATGCATTGGTCCCCCCTTTGGTGGTTTTCCGAAGTCTCCCTGTTTTGCCCACAGCGGTTTTTACTACTGATTTTGGCATGTTTATACCCAATATATCCCGCCGCAGGCGCCGCAACAAAGTGTTTTAGGGCTTTTTTGGAATTAAATTCATCGAAAATTCAAAAGCTCAGTGGTTTTCCAGTCCCGAATATCACGTATTTAGTTTAAATAGGCCCGCCGCAGGCGCCGCCAACGAGGTTTTTAGGCTTCCTTGGTAAAGTTGCGACTGAAAATTTATTGCGGCGACCCGCGCATCCCCCCAATTTATGCCACTGCCTCGGCCCCTGCCCTGGGACTCCCAGGGCGGCACGGCACATGGTACGGGGCAGGGGGGGGGGGTAAGCGCCGTCGTCTGATAGAACCTCTATGTTGAGAACTTTTTAGGCCAAATCCGGCATTGGTATTCGGGGCAGTGCAGCCCATGTACACCGGGGTATGTGGTACTTGTTCTCCGCCTACTCGCCTCAGCTGTGGGTTACAGCCGTCACGATCTTTGTCATTCATGCGCTTCATCTGGCTATGGTTCATCAGTTTGAAAACAAGCTATCAAGGCGTCAAAGGAGGATCCGCTGGAATATTTCTACGGTAGGAAACGACGGCCGTACGATCGACCAGTGGACGATTTTAAGATCCTTTTCCGCTCTCTAAGATTGTGGTTTCGCCAAGGCGGTCGCCTCCATTTTCGATCTCTATCAGGTGGGTTCTCGTTGATGGACTTTAAGAGGTCTATGTCTGATACTTACACAGCTGGCCGGACAATTTCGTTGTTGTCCTAACAACAGGGTTGGGCCGAGCCTCGGTCTCGGTCTCGGAAAACCGAGAGTCTCGGTACATTTTGGAGATCTCGGTCTCGGTTGGTTTCTGGACTCTCGGTCTCGGACTCGGTTTGAATTTTGAAAACCTCCAGCCCTGTCTAACAAAGTGCACCTAACACAAAAGTTGAAGTTTATTGTATTTTAGGAAGGGTATCCCTTGCCGCATTTCTTTTGTTCCAATGCACTCTTATACCGTCCGTATACCAAGCTATGGTTAATGCTTACGAGTTGACAACCCGTGCAAAAGCGCCCGTTACGAGCTTCCGGGACGTTGTGACGCTTGTCGCCCAAGGGAAGTATCGAGTTTCGATGTATGGCAAGGGCGACTGGTAAGCCCGTCGTAGTAGAATATGTATCCATTAAGTTAACGTGAAACCCGACCATTGAGTCCACAAGGTTCACTTCAGGTTCACCGAAGCGATCGCCAATTCCAGCGACCCCCTATTCGCAATGCTTCGCAAGGCAGTAGAGAAGTACCCTATTCGGCAAACTGACGACATCGATGAGTCGCTTTCATGCGTTAACGAGGGGAAGTGCATCACCAGTTTGTGTACGTCCGACGGATGGTTATGCTTGGTAGTCACTGTTTCCGTACTACCTTGTATTCCCTGGATACTAACCCCGTTGGGTATATCCCCTCCCCTCTCCCGCTGAGACTTGTTTTTTTTGGGGCGGAGGGGGTCTATGTTTTCAAGAATTTAGCTGGTCTGAAGGCCCAAACTGTACGGAACGGAATTTATGAGCATTTGAATTTTTGAATCGCCCAAAATTGGGTGAACAAAGTAGTCCCCGGGGATCTGTTAAATACGGTCATCAAGAAACACGGTATATCCTAAACTGTTGTTTGCAGCTACAACTGGATACGCGCTTTACTACGCTCGTAATAAGTACTGCGACATCGCATTGGTGTTAGACGAAATGCCACGAATGGAACAGCGATTCGTCTTTCGCAAGGGAAGCCCACTTATTGCGCTCTTCAACGAAGCTCTTGCACGAGAACGGCCCCGAATAGACCACGTTCAGCGTAAATATTTCGAAACCATGTATGCCCAACTGGGAGAGACCTGCCAGGAGCAACGAGAGGACGGTAATTTGTCGATGAATTTCGTTCCGGAATTCGTTGCAGACACGTTTCTTCTGCCGTACGTCGGTCTCTGCTGGGTATCCGCCGCCGGGATTGTGCTTTCTTTCTCTGGATTCGTGATCGAATTCATCGTGCACCGTCGAAGAATCTCTGCTAGGACTGAGCACAGATTTCCGATGCATACTGCCACTGTTGGCTTCTCAGGGTTATAATCGTATTGTTGTTGGAAAATACAGCAGAAGAAGGCAATTGGGTTCAGCCGTCAGCTCTCTACGTACCGGAAAAGTTATGACCCGGCAAAGCTTGCGCGCTAGTGTTTCTCTTTTAACCGCAGAAAGTTTTTATTTGTATGTCTCGTCCCCGAACGTTGTTCGCTTCTAGCTGCATAGAACGTTGTTGAAAACATCGAGTCGAAAATTTCTTTATAAACTTGGTGACTTAGGCTGTTCCGATTGGGCTTAGGCAGCCTAAGTTAGGCTTACGTTCAGACTTCAGAAACTGATGTTTTTAGTTTAGCGGGGACGGAACTCGGGGCCGGAATTGTCGGGCAGGCTCCTGCTTGCCTTGTTCATGTGCTCGTTGTAGCCGAGGGTCGTCGATAGCTTCCTGGCGTCCATAGCCGGAGACTTGCCGACTTTGTTGGACCACCTGCTATTTTACGTAGCGTATAACTTCTAATTATTTTCATGGTGAATTAGGGTTTGTTCTCAAAGACACACGGGAAACAATTAATTTCTGGGTATGTCGTCGAAAACTTTCCTGTGACGGGTGCATAACGTGACGCGTGCGAGAAGCGAATCCGCAGCGAACAGCGAGAGCTTGGCAATGTGCTCGGTCTTGTTCTCCCAAGTTCGCGTCGTTTCTTCGAGACGAAACAAGGAGCCGATGTGTCTCTTGCGTAAAGTATTCTTTCCGTTTTGCGGTAATGTCTGTGCGGACGGGTGGCGCTTAGTGTCACTCGGACGTCCGCGTTTGACTGACCAACACAGCGCGGTCGGTTAAGCGTATAGTTCTGGCGGCGGACGTCATCGCTTTTTATTGATCCACGCGCCGAGCGCTGCCATCCTTGTTGAGCTGTTGATGTTTCGCACCTGCTTAGCTGACATGGCACTGGCCCCACCTTACTAACGGGATTCACTTCCTTTTTCCTAGCCTGACAAATCCACAAATGCTTTCTTGAGCTCGCAGTAAGGTCAGAATAGGTGTTTATTACTAATAACAATGCTAACATAGTTGAAATAAGTTTTAGGAAATCGTTTGAAAAGTTCATCAGCTTAGAAGTGTTACGAAGCTTAAATTAACTCTTAGGCTAAGGCTCAGCCCGTTTCCTTATTTTTTTTGGCTGAGTTTCCCGATCCGTATAGAGAGAGCATATGAACTATGAATTTTCACTTACCCGTTCTACGCTTGAAATTTAAAAGTAGCTTTTATCGTATTCTCGTATTCCCGCGATTGCCTCAGTTTGCTTGCATATTCCTTTACCGTACTTCTTTATTTTCGTCTAGGTGGGACCGACGCTCAACCGAATACGAGCAGAAATCAATGGCCGAATTAGCGGAAGCGAAGGCTACCGAGTGTCCAGTCTGCCTCGACGACTACAAGGATCCGCGTATGCTGGCCGCTTGTGGCCATTCCTTCTGCGCCGGATGCGTGCAGAAGCTTATCGACGCGTCGCCGAGCCCTACCGCCGTCGCTTGTCCGGAATGCAGAGAGCGATCGCGCGTGCCGACTAACGGATTCCCGAAGAATTTCCGGCTTTCGAGTAAGACTGGACAGACCACCTTGATCACGTGTCTCAAAAATTTTAGACGTGATCGCGGAGATGCAAGTCGGAGTGGCGTGCTCATCGTGCCAGCGTAAAGCACGACCGGAAGACATGTTCCGCTGCGAGACTTGCCGGGCCCACATCGTCAACGACCAAGTACGTCTTTCTGTCGACATTCTCGGTACGGTCAATATTCCTTAGGACGTGGCTCTATGTGGCATCTGCGCCACGAAGCACTCCATGGCGTTCAAGGAGCACGGGCTCGTCGAAGACCGGATGGCGTCGAAGCGAGACATCGAGAAGGCGATCAAGCGGATCGATCGAAAGCAGCCCGCTAACAGGACCTACGTCATTGCGGCGCAATCAGAGGCAACAGAGTATTATGCTATGCAGGCGAATGAGGTATAACCGCCTCGGGTTTCCCCACTCATAGCCCTACCAAGGGATAGAGCGTTGCATACAGCTGAATATCCGTCGGTTTTAGGCGGCACTAAAATGCTTGGCGAAAAGCAAAGAGATTCGCGCCAGCCTTGGTGCGATGAACACCCTCACAAGAGACGGACTAGAGCGGATGACGAGCAAAGCCCTCCGCCTTAAAGAGACCACCGTAAGTGGATAGAGGGCAAAACGTGCTGAATCAGGCTGACCTACTCTGTGGACGGTTTCTAGCTGAACATTATGTCCTTTTTAGATGGAGACCCATGCCGCCGTGCGCCACGCCTTGTCGGTGTGCGACGATGCTATTACTGCTGAGATCGGCAAGTGCAATCGCGTACTTCAAGAGAGCGACGATGCGCACGCCGACAAAGCCAACGGGTACGCTTCTAGGTTTCCGAAAGCTCGCTGGTAGACAATGTCGGATACGCCCTCCGTACCGAACTCTGTCCCGTAGAAACCGAGCACGGAGAATGCAACGGCGAAAAAAACGGCCGTTTTCCGTGCCGTTCTCCACTAAAAAGGTGTGAGTTCTCGAACCCTTCCATACTAGAGGGAGCAGGACACGGTCCGTTCCGCCCGCCCAGCCGTTCCGTTCCGTAAAGAAAACGGAACAAGGCATGGAACGGAGTACGGTTCGGTAGTAAAGGTCGGCACCCGTACCGCATTACGGCCCGCACAGTTGTACCGACATGCGGTACGGGCTGGTGATCCAGTACGGCAGTACTTTACGGCGTTTGCTTCCTTGTATTTTGTAACGAGTACGGGTCGTACTATGTCTGTATCGTACCCTATTACGCCCCGTACCGTACTGCCCGTAATACAATACGGCCCGTATCGTACTGTACTGGCCGTAGTACGGTACGGCAGTACGGTCAAGGCCGGCGAGGGGGTAAGGGGGGACCAAGGCAAATTTTTCTGTTTCAGAAAATTGTGACGTTTTGACACTTTTTGCTCAAATTTCCGAACAATTTTGTGAAATAAGCGTAAAAATCGCGTTGTCGGCGCCTGCGGCGGGCTATTTTAGGTAAAAATGCTCAAAAATCACCTTTTGAGCGTCAATTTTTCCAAGGGGGGGG
>JNEY01000567.1:14967-36431 GCA_020875895.1 Aphelenchus avenae | reverse complement strand
AGGCAATACCAACATCATTTTAGTCGAATATTTCACAAAAACAATGAGAATTTCGTCGTTCGGCGCCTAGCGACGGGCCCTTTTGTCTAGTGTATAGTATAACGTTGCATCTTCATGTATCCCTCGCTCCACCCAGTGTCAGAGGGTTACGCTGGCCAAGACTCTCCCTTCGCTGTTACCTCAACATATTTTCTGGTCGCCGGTACCGGTCCCGCACCCAGAACAGAAGGGTTTGGGTCTCTTATGGGGCTTTTGCCGTGTCGGCTCCTCTGTACGGGGTGTCACATCGGATTGACTCCAAGGTGTTCCCTCATCTTGGCTACTTGGTTTCGGAAAGGCAGGCGGGCTGTCATGCCGATCCCTAGTATGCATGCAATCTCCATTAGGGGACGATGTCTGTGTATGAACGTTAGCGAGCTTTTGCTCCCTAATTACATAGACGGACAGTATGCGCCTTGCCACGAACATTAAAACCTACCAATATGCGACTTCTAGTGTCGAAAAATCCGTAAAAAAAACCTTGCAAGTAGTGGTAGTGGGTAATGGTGGGAGTGGTAGTGGCCAGAATTTCGCTAGTGGGAAGTGGTAGTGGCAAAGTAGTGGTAGTGGCAAAAATTTTGGTATTGGTAGTGGTAGTGGTAATGGCCAGAAAAAGTGGAAGTGGGAAGGCACTGCTTGCATGCCGATCGTGTGGGGGCTTGTGAGCGAAAAAATGCTTCGCTCTTATCTATGAGCGCACTCGTGAAGCACTCGTACTCGCACCTGCCGACAGTGGATGCGAGTTCCAGAACTTTATCACACCTTTCGAAGAATCTTGGTTTACTGAACGTCTTGAGAAAAGTGAAAAAGCTTCGCAACTTGGCCCTTGGTTCAAGACGACCTCTGTCACCTGGTTTGCACTGAGTTTCTCTTCCCTTCTGAAGGCTGAATACGTGTCGAAAACAACTGCGTTCAAAGATTGAAGTCTCTTTCAAATCCTGCGTAGCCATATGGGTCACATAAACACAATCCAAAGCCCAGCTTCGCAGATATCAATGGAATTTAAAAAATAGGTTTTCGAACTTTGACACTGGACAGTTTTCAATACTTGTCTGTGCATTTGTGTTTTACATACATCAGCCTGCATGGTGCTAAGGCGGGAAAAATTTCTGATCTATTGTTTTCGGGACGTTATTGGATCTGTTCCGCTTGTATCCGTGTGCGGTGATTCCCGGACAAAAGGTCGACGACAGGCACCGGAGCTGACACACGCATCTAGGTAACCTAGAAGCACTTTGATCACTTGGCGTCGTCGCTGTCGAATGTCACGAGATGAGGGCCGCAAGAGTCGCGGTTTCTCTGCGGGTCGCTTGGCAAGCGCCTACGTAGGAGGCGCTTGTCACGCTTCCCTTTGTGTGTAGTTGGCTTCGGCGTGAAAAGTTTGCTGCTTCTTGCAACGTGAATCGCCGCGTGACCTCATCAGATATGCAGCATGTGCCTTGGAAATCCGGCGAAGAGAACCTAATACTGAGCGATGTGCCTTCGTCGACGGCACTTGTTCCTTGGCGGCGTGCGGATACGGTCGTGTTCCTCCAGAAGTCACGCTATCCGCTGATGGCTTTCTGAGCTTCTCTTAGTTGTACCCTCTCGTGGATGCATGTTTCGGGTGTAGATGAGCTCAAGCCACTTACGTCTCGAGCGTACTTTTCATCAGCAGTCGCGTGGCATTCCATTTCATACAAGAGTCTTCCGTGGCTCGAAAGGACTCGTGCGTACCTTTGGTGGCGTAAGAGAATACCTTCATAACACCGTAGCTCAGCCAAAAATGAGGTACGCCGCGGATCGCGCTGCCGTTCTAGCTTGCTCGATGGCTTTGCTGTTTCCTTTCCCTCTAATAATCCATCTAGAAGCTCTCCCGAGGGATGCTCACTAGTTCTGCGGAAGCCCACTCATTTGACCTGGTCTTAAGCCATGCCTATCTTTCTAGCGTGCTGTTACTACGGTGTTCGTGGAGTTCTTCCTCGTCAACGGGTACTTTGACGACCATCTGTAAGGTCAGAACATCTGATTACTACATGCTTAGTTTACCTAATACCGTAAATTCTCTAATATAAGGACAGTCCTTATATATTTTCGTGAGGGTCAGAACTGTCCTTATATTAGAGAGTGTCCTTATATTGGAGAGTGTACTTATATAATTTAGATGGGTTTGGGGTAAAAACCAACAATATTTATTAGCGAAAATTCAAGATGTTTTCCCTGGCTGCCCCCATTGCTGAACTCCTAATCAAAGTTAAACCCAGCGCAATAACGGCGTCCAGTCAAGTCAATACCATGCTCTCGGAAGGCTTGCAGAACCCTGCGATCCTTAGTATTATTACCCTTTTTCATTCTTGAAGCATGCACCTGCGCTCCAACAAGGTGCTTTTCTTGGCTTGTAGGAACTGGAACTATAAATACAGGAACTGGAACTACGACCATGTTGTTCCGCGTAAACTGTAACAGTGGGAACCATAACCAGTATCCGGGCCATTTATCCTCAAGGGAACTACCTTGAACTGGAAACTAGCCTAAAAATGAGGAATTTGGGATACGCCGTACCAGCTCTCCATTACCCACTCGAGGTAGGCTCGGGAGGGGGTGACTTTGGGATCCCAACGTCGGTTGTCTTGTGCACGCCATCTATCATCCGCTTGTCATAGAGATGTTGTAGCCTGTCCTGGAATGGTTTTGAAGCCACTTTCGCGTTACGTTTTTACCTCTGATATAAGGTGTCCTTATATTGGAGAGTGTCCTTATATATTTTCATGGATGTCAAAAGTGTCCTTATATTAGAGAGTGTCCTTATATTAGAAGTGTCCTTATATTAGAGAATTTACGGTAGTTCCGCGCGTCGTGCCACTGCACGCACGCTTCAGTTGCATTTTTTTGACAATTAAATCAACTAAACAGAATAAATAATAAAAACAACACTTCGGGAGCCGAACAACCTGTGTAAAAACCCTGAGAACCAGTAGAGCGCATCGCTGATTGTCTGTATACCTGCCCGAATCTGTGTGCTCTTCATCACGTGTATCCACCGCATTCGCCATTGATTTGCCATATCCTCTGTCCCACAACCTCAGACATATTAAGTCCAAGCAACGCCGATGAGGACATCGCCAAGGTTACCTATTCAAGATTGTTTTGCAAAACTCTGTGGCTGACGCCCCCCCCCCCAAGAAAAGCGCCATTTGAAACAACTTCCATAAGCAGCGAAAAACGACGCTTTTCTCGAGAACCTTTGAAAAACAATACGGTTTCTTTTTATCATGCAGCAAATTTCTGGAAAAGTTCCAGTTGTCTAGATCTCTTTGTAATTACAAATTAATTTCCGTCGCCTTTGTATTCCGATTCGCATTCTGCCTGCCAACGGCCGGCATTTTCTCTGTTCTGCTGTGTGTTTGCGTGCGATTTCGCAAGAGATTGGGGACAGGCATCACAGCTGACGCACGCATCGCGGTATACGCACTTTGATCGCTCTTCGCCCTTGTGTCGTTGAATGCCATGGGATGAGGGCTGCAAGCTTCACTGTTTCCCTGCAGGTCGCTTAGCAATCGCCTACGTAGAGGATGTTTGCCACTCTTCGCTTTGTGTGTAGTTGGATTTAATGAGATGCGTGTTCACTGTTTTATGCCTTTGCAAGGCGCATCAACACGAGATTTCATCAGATATGCAGTTCTGCGTTGAAATCCGGCGAGGAAGAACAGAATACTAAGCAGCTTATCGTAACAGACATGTGCTTGGGCCTGCCCACTCAACGGCACTGGCTTCTTCGCGACATTGCGGGCGACGGTCGTGTTCCTCCAGAAGTCCCGCTATTCGGTGCCGGCTTCGAATTGTAGTCTAGCTTGAGTTAGCCTATTCGATACTTGCACCATCGTAGAGCGGGCCGTTCCGAGGACCATGCCATTCTGCCGTGATTACGGCACTGCATCACGGCGAGTAAGGAGTCAGCACGGAAACATGCTAGGCATGCTCAATGCGGTGCCGTTTTTAGCATAAAACTGCACGCAATTTTTGGCTCACAACAGCACGCCCTATGACATGGGGGTGTTCGCGGCATCTCTGGGTACGCATGAGCATAGCGGCATCGCAACGGTTTAATTTAAAATGTAAAAGGTACTCATGGCCTTCTTTCTTTCTGAATCTTTTGTATCGTAAAGTTCTTCCTCATTCGGCGCTGATTGGAACAGGCAACGCGACACAACAAAATACATTTGCTCACCCACGAGCTTGGGCCCATAAATACGTACATAGGCGTTTGTACTAATGGCACGTTAAAAGGACGCGGTCGATGTCAAGCGAAAAAGACGTACGCCAAAACTGACTGTGCCCATCCTTTGTTAAGTGTTGTTGTTTGTTGCTAAGAGTTTACAGTTCTGCCAATAATGGCCGCATGGTGCTTTAAAGTCCAACACATTCGGGAGGACTGCCGTTCTTTACGACGCTGACGCCATAGTTCAGCCGAAAAGTCTTCCCGTTTAGCTACCTTCTACTGGACGGTACCGACACCTTCAAGCCCGCATACGTCCACTCACGCTATGGTCCTCATCACGGTGGTGGTGGCCCTTGTCACCTTGTGGCGCAATTACCTACCGTGGACGCAAGCGGTCGTCGGTAAGTCTCATGGAGACGCAGCGAAGTTAGGGGTATTTTGTCCGAGTGTATCGCTAAATAGGTTTTTGCTACGTCGATGGTTCTGGGAACCGCGGAGCCCATGCGGGCTTTTCGGACTGCGGCAAGCATAGCTATACAACGAATGCCGCTTTATAGCTGCTAATGTCCACATTTTAGTGGCGCCGCTGATTGCCAACGCAAAACGACCATGGGTGAAAGCCGCGTGGACCACGGTGCTCGTCGCCACAGCGGCGGTGTTCGTCGTTCAGTCGGGCTACCTCGTCAAGGCCTACTTCGAGTACCGGACGAATACGACATCCGGGTAGGTTTACCTTTGAAACCGGTAATCGGGCCACGAACAAAATCTTAGTGTTTTGTTCGACACCGAAGCAACCCCGTGCTACTGGGCCGGGTCCAAGCCTCAGCTTTTCTAACGTAGCAGCGTCTAACATCGGTTCGATATCTGTGTATATAACCCCGGTTAGGCCCGGAGGGTGGGGGGGGGGCTAAAAATTGACAAATTCTTGACACATTTTCAATGGTTTTTGCCAAATAAATCGGAAAGTCGCGTTGGTTGCGGTTTCACCAGGCAGTATCAAATGAAAAGCTTACAGAACACGGGATATCGGAGGCCACATAGTTTTTCTAGTTTGGATACCCTTTCAGTCGACTGGAAGCACCTTGTTGGAGCCGATCACCAGGCAATAACCTAAGCCCTTAGCAATCGGTAATCCACACGGCAATTTAGCTGATCTACGAGCCGGAAGCAACGTTTCCGTCCGTAACATTCTGCAACCTAAATCCCTTCAAGAAGTCGACGATGGAGCACTCGCAGGAGCTGACCAACTTGGTACTGTTCTCAAGAAGGTTACTAGTCATAGTCCGTTTTAGGTGGCACTTACGTCTACGTCAGCAAGGTAAAGCAGGAACAAATGAGGAGCGGAACCACCGCCACCGCAAGGAAACCGACGTCTGTCACCAAAACTCATGAGCGCAATAAGCGGCAAGCAGAAGAGAAAGGAGCCACTGCGTCAACGACCACCTCATCTACGCCCACAACGACTCCGAAAACCTCAACGCTCGTAACGACGGTACAGGCGACCACGACAACGTCACCGAGCTTGACTGCAACGCCGGAGACGACGACGACCCCAACAACTAGCACGCTTGAGACTTCGACTACTCCACGGACGTCAAACGCGGAGCTAGCGACTACAACATCCGGAGCTTCAACAACAACCAATGTAGCGGAGACGACCGCAAGCGAAGCTACGACAGAGCAATGCGTCGAAACGGAAAACTCTACCTACTACGCGTCATCGCAGCCACGAACTTATAGCGTCTGGACCTGTACCAACGGAACAACATTCATGGAATTCGAAGGTGCGCTCTGCATAAACACAAAAATGAGTAATTTTTTTGTTGTCGAGTTCGACTCCGTTTCCGATTTTGTTAACCAAATATTTTTTGATACGGCCGAGCGGTCGGCTTCTTCTGCAGCGATACAAGACGACGCGGTTTGAACCCTTAAATCATTTAGTCTTTAACGCCACTACGAAACTGAGGACACGGAGCTTTTGGTTCTCAAACCTCAGCACTGAGGGCGAACGCGAATACACGAAGAAAGACATGGCGGACGTCCTATACACCTGCGTAAGCTCTCAGTTTTCGTAGAAGCACTTGTCATTGTTATCCGTGCGGATTTCCAGTATGGCGATTTCTCCGCTAACGGCAACTGCACGACCTACAAAGACGGCTTCGAAGCGTTCAGGGCGCAAAGAAGCTGCCGACTAAAAGTGAATGGTAGCCTTGAGCTCGACTGGATCGTCGTACAGGCGCTGGCCAGCCACTGCAACTATAACGACACCGATTGCAATGTGACAAAGGAATCGGAGGGTGAATGTCGCTACAACAGGACATGCGGGGACACCAACCTTGACCTATGGAACTAGTGTAAGCTACCGCTGTTATGTCAAGTTGCCGGGTCAGCGCACATGAGGAGTTAGGCGAGGAAGAAGGCGGGAACCAAGGGTCTTTACCTAGAAATTTGGCACTCCACTAGATTTGACCCATTTCTCTCAGATTTTGACCAACGCCTCCCGTACCTTCTAGCTAACCGGAGAGAATCGAGATGTCGTTCTAGCGTTTTGATTGACTAGATAAAATGAAGTAAGCACCAAGAGTGCCGATGAAATCATACAGTGGTAAATAAAAAGGTGAGCATTGAAATTCAAAAATTTTCCTGAATCTTTTACTGAGCCTGCGCCTGTCTAAACTGATATGTTTTTGAACTTCAAACGCAGAAAATAGCTTCTATGGAATTGGGAATAATGAATATAAAAAGACGTCGCATAATATTGCTTTGAAACCTAGCAGGTTGATGAAAGCAACAATGCGGCAAGTAGGATAATGGCTAACAGTTTAGCTTACCGAACTTTTTGCTAGTCGTCGCACGTAGGCCGAGCTTTATCATTATTGATTACTCTTATTTGAAAAGAACGCACGTTGTTGTAGCTTGCGACATTCTTCCGGACGACATCACTGAGCCGCCCAGAACTCAGGCGCCAACGCCGTCTGCAACTTCGAAGATGACGACAATTCCGTCAGTCAGCACCGCCAAGCCCACGAATGCTCCACTGACGTCGGCAACAGAACCGTCGACTGCAACAGCTGGAGCTTCAAGTACCACTGCTGCTGCGTGTACTACGTCAACTGGGACTACGACGACTACAACCGAGCCAGAACCAACGACGCCGGTGCCATTGCCAAGCCTAGCGCCGACGTTAACCGTAACAACGACTACAACGCCGCATGCTACTGGTACCGGTTCTAGTGCAAGTACTACGACTACTACTAGCGAGCACGTCTCGGCAACCACCGATGTACGAGCTTCTTCTTTGACTACAACGTCACAAACGACGACGACTACAACACCATTTGCAACGACATCATCCACCACACTGCAAACGACAATGTTATCGGTGCCTACTAGCATTGAAGACGCCTTCACAGGCAGCGTTGCGATCACTCCTCTTCCGACGTCACCGTCTTCTGCAACGTCGACGACAGCGCCAGTGACGACAGCAACAACTCCACGAACTGCCAGCAATGCTGTTAGCGGATCATCGACTGAATATGCGATGGGGACCGAGATCCAAACAACTTCGTCAAGCACGCTGCAGTCATCAGCTACGACGCTGGCCGCTGTGCCCTCTACGGACACGATGTCTGTGACGCCGAAAACGCCTACTGCGTCTCTGGTAAGAACGACGGCATCTGTCGAACAGAGAAGTTATACTGCGGCTACGAGTACTAGCAGCGTTCCGTCAACGACCAGCGTCTCTCCGACGTTGCCACCAAGTACCACTAACCTCAAAGAAGGAGGCAGCTTCTCAAAGACAACGACAACTCCGATAGATTCGGCACCGTCCACAACGATCATTTCTTCTTCGTGGCCAACGGTACATTCTTCAGTATTCGCTAGCGGCGGTTCAACGGCTATTTCTGACCCGCCAATAGCGGGAACCACTTATGGCGAACAAGGGCCTTCAAGTGATTCAAGTTCAGTGCATACGACGATGGGATCTACAACTACGGGAACATTCGGGGGAAGGGCCTCGCTCACCCCTCTGCAGAGTGCCACTACTGCTGTGAAGCATAGCAGTACCATGTCAGCTTCGTCAACCATGCAAAGGACGGAATCGCCAATGGCAAGCAGTATCACCGCTGGCACGGAGGAGTCGACGTCAGTTACGGCACCATTCGCGTCCGCAATAATTACAGTGAGCGGAAGTGTGGTTTCGCCACAATCAGCTGCGAAATATGAGACCCCTTCAAATCCGACTTCATCATCGCCAACGCGGAGCCAGTCTTCTTCACCTTCTGCTACGCGAGCCACTTTGACTGCGACGACAAATATGGGCACTTCGTTCCTTACCTCGACGCCCACTGGCGGTACCGAACGACTCTACTCGAGCACCAATTCCGTCGATCAAGGCACATCAGCGGATACAACGGAAAATGTGAGCCAAACTTCGAAGGCCTCTGGAGGCTTACTATCTTCATTCGTTTCAATCACTACTGGAGCGACAGCAACTACTTCGCCGCCGACTGAGCACGATACGTGGACGAGAGCTGACGAAAAAGGTTATGATCAAATCACGACGATGAAAGCGATGTCGGATTCTACTGCGAAGAGCATCCAGCAAACAATAGGATCTACGACGTGGAAGGCCATCGAGATCACTTCATCTCCGGGCCCCGCCGGGAATGCGCAGGACCCAACGTCGCCGCCCTCTGGAAGTCCGAGGACTCTTGAAGATTCTTCGATAATGCCAATCGTTTCGCCTACCTTTACTGAGAAGGTCGGACCATACAACACACAAGCGCATACAGGAGAAGACGACACGGCGACAATCAGCGGCATCAATGCAGACAACACCGCCAGCACGCCGTCTTCTTCTTTTCAGACAGAACCAACGGTTGGTGGAGGACAGCGAGTGACAACAATGCCTACCGTCGACGATGGGCAGTCAACCACTTTGACTTCCACCGATCCAGAGCATCACGCAACCACCGATAGCGGCGTCAAGTGGCCTGAAGGACACACGAATAATGCAAAGGCTCGCACATACTCTACACCCACTTCGCAAGATGGTAGCGCTGATATTACCACAAAGGAATCCAATGCAGAAGGAGTCGCACCGGATGCAAAGTACACAACGCCGGATCCGAATGCAAGCGGTAGCGAGCTTCCGACGACAACCTATGAAGAGTACCTGAAAAGCATCAAGCTGAATCTTGGCCTTGACTTCGACCTGAAGGACTTGAGCGAGGAACAGAAGCAGAACTTCAACGATCTCGGCAAGGCCTACGGTTTGGACGTAAGTCTCGCTTACGGTACTTAACTAAATTTTTCGGTCTCATTTTTAACGGGAAGAATGCGCGGGCCCTGGTTTCGGCTCGCAGAAAAAAACTTAAAATTTACGCTTAATTGACCTTTAAACCTTACATTAATTGTTAACTTTTACCCATGCACGCATACGGCTCGCTAACGCATGGAAGCAGGTTTCCCCTGCCCAATTCTTCCTAGTTCACACATGTATAAAAACGGACGCCATTTTCAGATTCGCCATGCCGGGAAACCCCTATTCTTGTATATTAGACGAACAATCTCCTTCTTACCCGCAATATGGTTTTTTTGCCTTAAAGCGCTGGCCGGTTTTACTGCCTCCATACTTAAAAGCAAGTAAAGTATCAAAATTAAAAGCAAGTGGCTTAGGCTGAGTCTTAAACCTTCTCCGAACCGTCTTCGTGGACGCGATCCCGAGCAGGGCCGCTTTGGAATGCCGAACTAACGCATTTTTCTTCGGCTGCACAGTGAAGCGAGCGCTGCATTTTCTAGCCCACGTTCGGTAAGGAGGCCCTTCAGTGCGAAAACGTCAAAGTTTAACTGAATTACACTGTACTGATATGGACTGATCTGAAGTCCCCAAGATTTTCGGTAGTAGCCCGGGTTTTTTTCCTGTGAACTTCGGACATTTCTGTATTGAAAGTGGCACAAACTCAGTATTCTTCCATTCTGCCAGCTGGGAATGATGTCCGTGAAGCTGCGCTAACGGACCAAGTTCAGCGAATATAAGTGGGATGAACTTAACTGAACTTTGTTCTTCAGTCAGGCCGAAATTCGGAAAGCACTGAAATTGAGGTCCTTTACGGTTAATTCTAGCATTTTCCTTTTTTTCTCTGAAATGCGCGCTTTCTGCGCAGCACTGGAAATGGGCCAGCCGCGGACGCGTCACCACGTCAAGCAGTTTGCGTGTGCATAGTGAGGTGCATTCGGAGCGCGCGCTATTGAATGAGTGCGCCGCGAACGTGTCCACGTCATCCGTCCTCTTCGCCACGTGGCCTCTCTCTTTCTCGTTGCGTTACCATGGCTTAGCTTCCTCGGATTTGCTTCTTTGCTCCCGTGCGCGTACAATTCCGCTCGTCGTATTCCTCGGCTGATTGCAAATCACAGCAGATAAGTGCCCAATAGTGGTCCAATTTTGTTCTGCTTTTAGCAGCGTATGCATGAACACGTCGAGTTCGAAGTTTTCCGCTGGTGTGATCGCGCAACTCTCGAATGCAACCAGCTGGTGGACCGTCGACGGCGGATCATTCTCGAGGAGCACTCAGCAGCGCTTCCAATGCGGCGCATTTCGAGTGTGGCGATGGTAAGCAAACTGGAAGTCTATCCATCCTTGTAAACTAAAGGCTAGCGTATCTACGTCGTCCAAAATATTGGCTAATCGGGTACCTTGGTATCACTTGATAGCACGTTAAAAGTTAAGTTTTGCTTAATAGCACACTAAAAGTTAAGCAAAAGCCCAAAATTTCAGGTTGAAATTGAAATTGAGGGGACAACTGCGAAAAAATTTACGGATCTTCAAATTTTATGCTCAAATGCCATAGCGAGCCCGTTACCGCACACTTTCCACGGCAGCAAGGAAGGAGAAACTGCATCAGATTGAGTCTTAGGCGGTTCTCGTGCACGAATAATCCGAAAATAGCCTCCGCTTTTGCACACGTGTTCATTGTGGGGGGAGGCTCTAGGATCTCTGCTTACTTGCTATGCTATGCTATGCTATGGCATACATCCCACTGCGGGCAAGAATGAGAGATTTGATATTGTCTTACGTAGCAAAAACCACGTCTACGTAAATTGGTACTTTGGCATTCAGTGATGACCATGCTCCGTCGCTACGCGCATGCATGCGTTAACATTATGTCTCATGCGGTAGCGCTGTGATGCATGGGTCCTTGAATGGATCGCAAACGTTCATGCACACTGTAGCGCTATGGCAGTGAAACGAAATAATGTACATTTAAGTCTACTGTACTACAAGAAATCACCGATAGCGGCGCCGGCTGGTCGAAGCGGAGCCCAGCCGTAAGTGTTTATTAGGGGAAAAGGAGCGGCCCAACTAACAGCTCCGTCATGCAGAACTTCTGAAGGCTTCCTCACTACTTTCTCCGGTTTAGGAAAACGTCGCCAGGGACTTGATGAGGACCCAGTGTGAATGCAACCCGACTCAAGCTGTGATAACAGGCGCCGGTAACCACAACGATGACTTCGACGTAGACATCTTACTCGACGACGCGGGAGTGCAGAAGCTGATAGCGCGTCTTCGCAACGCCTACGTGGAGCACCTTCGCCTCGCATGCACCTGTTCCCGACTTCTAAGATCCTGGATCGAGCAGGTGGACCCCAAGTGCAGCGTGGGATGGCTCCATATAGAGTCTAGCCACTGCCGCCCAACCGGCGTGATCCTCACGCAGCAGCACCGCATCGCTGCCTTCGCCGCTGTGAAGCTAGGGGCCGCGAGCTTCGTATTCGGTGGGGACATGGATCGCTATGTGGACGACCAGGACTTCGGGGCGCTACCCTTCATTCATGCGCAACCCGTGAAGGCCTCTGTGAAGCAAATAGCGTTCCCAGTATGTTTTGTATGAATTCTGCGACTTTCAGTGCACATCACCCCTAATATTCACCGTTCCTACAGTGGCTCTCCTCAGCGATACCTTCCAGTCTCATCCGATACCTGTTCGATTGTTCGTCGCTACAGTCCTGCTACGTTTCGTCCACTGAACTAGAAGCGGTCAACTCGTGGATCGGTCACTTCATAGAGGTATGACCGATTGTCTTATTTTTCTAACAAATCTCCCACCTAATAGACCCCGCTCCCATCCTGAGGCCTATTGCGAATTAAAACACCCCCTCTTCGGCATATTTAGCCATAAAAAAATACACGTTGGACAAAACAACGCGAAAGAAACCTCATAAAATGAGAAGATGTGGCAAAATCGTGGTAAATTTCGGTCGATCTTGGCAGAAACTTCACCAAATTGTCTGGCCTACAGCCTTCCATCGTAAAAAATACCCCCTTCCTCTTAGACCCCCATGCAGCAGCCGATTGCGGACATTGTTGCACTCCGCATAACATCGGTTCTTGCAGCTACTAGAATAGAATAAAAAACTACATCTAAAAAGAAAAACAGTCCGCCTTAACTAGGGCATTGTAGGCATTTTTGAACGCCGACGTAAACGTACCCATCGCCCCGCGACTCGATATCTGTTGCGAGTCGCATTCTTCCGACGGTTTTCCTGCGCCTTGTTCTCGGGTGCACGCTGTTGAACAGATTCCGCCGTCTCTGGACAACTGGCCTTCCGACGTACTGCCACGTGAACAGGAAGACACTGAGACGTCCGAATGCGACGTCTACAAATTTACCAACAAGACGATGCACAAGAACCTTCTTGTGCACCGATGGACCGTTTCGTACCAAGGATACGACGACGACGATGAGGAAGTCAGGCAATTCTACGTTTACTACGTGATGAACATTGTGTCCGCATGAATGTTCAGTTCATTAAACCTGTTGTTGGTTGGCGTTGGTAAAGTGGTTTAATGTACGACTGACTTTATTCAGCACTTGCTAATGGGTCCTCGTAGACGCTTTTCAATTTCTTGAATCAGCGCTTTCAAGCGTTTTCTGGACCCCCTATCACCGAATAATACGCACGTTTATCGCCTAATGGATCTCTAACGGCAACAATGCGATGACAAATTCAAGAATGTAAAGGAGTACTAAGAAAAGGAAATTCTATACAACCAAAACTTCCTTTAATAAAACTGATGAAGTACTGCACACGGTCGCATCCATGTCGTTCTACCAAGCATCGTAGAGGCCACGTCCCGGCTAGTATGGGTTGACGTTGCCCCAGTCCTCTTCGTCGTCGTCTTCGACATCCGAACATCGGTCTTTGTGGAAGTCGCAATGAAGGAGCCGGCGTCGATATCGCAAGCCGTCGAGGTCGACAACGGCGTTAGGTAGCTACAGCGCCAGCTCGGTAGACGCCCTCATTCCGTACGTAGACCGCCTTGTTCGGGTCGTGAACGTCCATGCCGTGCTTCGTCACCCTATGACAAGGGGTTAAGTTCTCTTAACGTTTTGCAAAACAAATTGTTCTTAACCGGCCATACCTTAGCTAAACGTAACGAATACCAACGATCAACGACTCTAAAAAACAAGTTTTCTATGGAAAGCTTAACTGAAGCCTGACAGCGAAACGTAAAGAAGAGCTTACCACAGAAAACGCTGAACGAAGCGAGTCTCACGACCTTCCTGGACGCTTCATCTAGGGTCGAAGTCCGAACCGCTTCAGTCCGAGGCGAGCTGTCGAAACGCTTCATAATATCGGCGGGACATAGGGAGAACAGTTTCTTCTACTAAAATCATATGTCCTACGAGTTTTCGGTTGTGGACGTAATGCTTACCTCTTCCAAGAGGTATTCCGATTTAGCAGGCCACTCCTTGAATTCTTCTGACTGCATCTGCTTAAAGCGAAACAAGTTGAAAGTGTTTCCGAGGAGCTCTCTAACTGTCTCCCAACTGACTTCCTTGCCTTCCCTGTAAAGTGCAGGTATTCACTGGACCGTTGCCGAGAATGCTTACCTACTGAGGGTAGTATTTGTCCATGCGATGACGGCGTCGTAGACGTCGATTTCGCGAGTACACAGCGAGTCGCGGCAGACGATCTGTGCGACGTCGTCCAGGCACATGTCCACGAAACCTGGGGCTGAGAAAACTGCCTTAGTCTTCGAATAAACTAAGCTCTAAGAGCTAAATAAATGTAATGTGCGTTAAGGCATGACCGATATCATGAGGACAAAATATGTATTTTGAAAAACGTGATCATTTCAAAGAATGCCACTTAACAACAGTGGCAGCGTAAAATACAAGCGAACCTTAAGCCCGTTTTTAAGTTTCACGACACATAATTCTGTAATGCAGGTCATGAGGCCTGCGCTTGGGACTCTCTCCTTTGGACACTCCACGTCGGCGTCGCCTTGCGACCGTCAGCTATCCCGCGGGGTCTCAAAACTGATCTTACTTTCCGTTCCGACGGATCGCATCCCGCAAGCTATGCGGACGCATCCCGCATTCCACTGCTAGCACGTCCCATGCCGATCGCTTGACCTTTCATGCAGATTCACGTGAACATCACACAGATGACTGACGCACGAAGCATACCACATTACAGTTCGGCAGGAGCTAGGAAGTATGGGCTCTATCGTGAGCTTTCATTCACTCGACTTCTTCGTGCTTCCCGATATGTTCGAGAAGTGAAGACGTTTGCGACTTAATTGGTGCGGTTCACGAAGACGATGCATGCCTTGTCAGGTCCTCCAGCATGCACTTCTTTGATAGGTAGAGAACTCGCACGACACTGTCCAGCGAAAGATCGATTTCGCCAAGGTACCTAACTTCAGTATCTTCGTGGCTGTAAAACTTAGGGTCCCTACCCTAAGATCCGACACTAGACATCGTACGTTTAGCAAGGACTTCTGAACTTTTGGGTTGTGACGAAATGAGTGTGATCGAACCTCATGCAGATCTTCGAGTCACTGCTCCGAACGGTACGTGAATATGAAACGAAGTACACGAGTATACTCTTTTTGGAGAATCATTGCCGCAGTTTTCCGAGGTTTGCAGACGTACGGTTTATACCAAGAAGTATCGCACCCCTTTTTTGTTGTGATCCAGAGATGAGACGTCTCAAAGGAGAACAAGTATTGAGCGATATGCAATTTATTTGCAAGCAAGCCGCGGTTGATTCAAGGTGTTCGACTATGGATTCTTTGTTACTCCTCTATCGAACTCTGGACAATGGAATGTTACATGACATTTCGCGCTCGGTTTGAACTAAATTGCTAAAATATTCTAGGGACCTAGGAAAGCCGACCCATGAACATAAAACGAACACCAGACTACCTTCGGCCAGCTCAAATGTGGCATTCTTTCTGTTTCAGACAAGTGCTAAGATTTTGAGCACAACTTTGTTTTTTTCTCGGTGGTCAGTGATACTACGACAGGGCACCGTGTGTGCTACCTAAATTAGGTCCGCATCGATGTGCTATTGAGCCAGCCTTCAACTTTTGGCAAGGTGCGGCACTGCTAACTGCTAACTTGATTTTACACCATGAGCGTGTGTAGTTTGGCTGATGCTGGTCGTTAAGTTGCATCAGAGTCCAGTGTGTCAAATGTAGACAGGTGGCACTAATGAGAAGACAAGAAAACGGATAGCAGGGATGGGCAGGTCTTGGTCTTGGTCTTGGTCTTGGTCTTGGTCCTGTAGTCCGGGAGGTTTTAGTCTTGGTCTTGGTCTTGGTCTTGGTCGTCGAAAAAATTCCTCCCATCTCGACTTTTCGACGGTCTGCCGCAATCGGCGCTCGGACCAAATTTTAGGTCAAAATCTTAGAATTTGAGTCAAAATTTCGGTGGATTCGCCTGCGGCGGGCTAAATTCCGCGCAAATGCGGCCAAATGTCGAAAATTTCTGACTACATTTTTTGCAAATATCTTTTAAAAAAACGGCAAACCGTGGACCTAGCAGTCCCCGTTTTGAGGCGGAAATAAACTGAAATCTTGGTCTTGGTCTTGGTCTTGGTCTTGGTCCTGTAGTCCGGGAGGTTTTAGTCTTGGTCTTGGTCTTGGTCTTGGTCGTCGAAAAAATTCCGCCCATCCCTGACGGATAGTGACCAAGTGCTCGTAACCGAGACGCATGTGCTATGCGCTGCTTCTGCACAGATAACTGAACAAACTATATCGTCTGAAAATGAGCCCAGGTAGTCAGTCTTAAGTGTGGCGACCTCATCGTGAGCAAGTAGATCTTCGCCACGCAACATACACCCTCAGCAAGCACCTGCTTACTTAGTCCCATAAAAAACATCGGTATAAAACGCGATTGCCAAAGCGTGTTGGGGTTTCTCGAAGGACGGAGCAGGGTCAGCCCAACTACTGAGTCGCGATTAGTCCAACTTAGTCTACCTCTTGGATTCACCTTTCTTGTGCAAAGCAGCGAAAAAACTGTTCGGAAATCTTAGAAACTTCTGGCCACCTATCGCTCCTTGCTTATCAGAGAACGATCCTCGGCAGCATTAATTTCACATGTGCGTCACATCGAACGATCACTGCTGTTGCTGCCACGTCAAAGTAAGACCGGTCAAGCTTAATGCTTTTTTGTGTTCTGCCGACCGACTTTGCTACTAGAAAATTAGGGCCGTGGGGTGGGGTTTTTCATTTGAAACAGCACTGAAATTCACTGTAGCAAGATTCAGATGGAATTTACCTAGTAATGGATCCCAAGGAAGCGGATCGGATCGTGCAACAGGGAATACGTGTGTGGTCAAATGCAGCATTGCAAGAAAGCGTGGATTTTTTTGTGGATGGCCTGCGTCACCTGCCATCCGGACATTGTTGCAAAGCGGACCCTATCCCTCAGACATAGAGTTTACCAGTCATGCAACCAAATTAAGCCACGGATCGCCTCGTCATCAGGCATTACCAACTTCCAGGTCGGCGTCGAGGTGCTCGGGTGGGTTGGCGTTGTTCTCAACTGTCTCGCATTTGTTGGAGGCATGGCCCGCCATTCACCCACCAGCGGCGAAATTGCAATCATAGGTATCTTCATCTACGCTTCGCTGATCGTCGCGAAGCGGACGGGGCGGCACAAGTGGTACCTGCCGTTCCTGTTCGTCAATGTAAGTCTTCAGTAAAGGTGTCTAAGGCGCATTACTTCTTTGTTAAGGCCGTCAGCATGACCTTGCAAATCATCGCCCTTATCATGCTGCTAACGCTCTTGTCGACGCGCTACGCTGATGGTAAGATGCTGCAGGCGATGTTGCAGTACAGTTCAGGTACACTTCGCTGGTTACGAATGTGACTTGTCCGTGGCGGACTGCTGTGAAGGTACAAGAGTTCCCCAACCCTACCTTATCGGTCTGTAGAATATATACCTGCATATGTGGCTGGGTCGAAGTTTAGATGGGCAGTTTTTGTACCAAAGTACCTAGGCGCGTAAGAGTGCAGCTAAAATGAAGAAATGCAGAGAAAAAAGACGGCTTAGTGGTTACCTACCGTCAAAGATGTTCGGTTGTCACGGCCCGAGCCCGGACAGCGCTGCTGACACCGACTAGAGATCGACATTGACCCCCCGTACCGTACCCGTACCGTACTGGACCCCCCCCGTACCGTATCCGTACCGTACTGGACACCCCCCGTACCGTACACGTAATACGGCCCGTATTTGAACCCGTACTGAAGTTGAAAATTCGCCCCAATTACGCTGTCATTCAACAAAAAGAACAAAAAAGACGTTCTTATGGACAACAAGTAGCACGCAGCTCGTATTCTTAATCGAAAATGAGCCTTTTTTCTTCGAAGAGATTTGATATTTTCGCCTTTTTTTCTTAAAAAACTAGCGGCTGGGCTGCGCTTCGCGCAGCCTGCGCCGCTGTCGGGATTTACTTGTACCAAGCAGACAACGTATGAGTTAACTACAAAAATGAACGCAATTTTTGGATTCTCCATGCAGGAAGACCCCCTAAGACCGCAAAACAGGCGAAGTTTTGCCTTTTTGTCCGCAGGGGAAGCATGCTATAGCGGGCCCGCTATGGCATGTAAGCATGGGACCCCTCCGCCTACCCCCTCCAAAATACCCCCTTTACAAAAATGAACGCAAATTTTGGACTCTCCATGCAGGAAAACCCCTAGGACCGCAAATCAGATGAAGTTTTGCCTTTTTGTCCGCCTGGGAAGCATGCTATAGCGAGCCCGCTATGGCATGTAAGCAGGACCAGGAGTTGGAACTTTGGTCGATCATAACTTTTTTTCTAGCCAATCGATCCGCCTGAAACTTTCCAGTTTTCATAAGTTTAGAAGCCCTATCGAATGGTACCAAGCATGGCCCGATTGCGAAAACTTTTTGGAGGGGGGACAAAGACACACCAGCGCTTTAGTGTATAAGGATCTCAAATTGTCCTCAGATTTTTGTCACCAAAGGGTCCCCCTTACCAAAAATACGGGTTCAAATACGGCCCGTAATACGGCCCCCCGTACCGTACCCGTACCGTACTGGACACCCCCCGTACCGTACCCGTACCCGTATTATACGGGTACGGGTACGGGTACGGCCCATAATACGGTACGGGTGTCGATCTCTAACACCGACTAAGGGTAGCAATCCGTGACATGTTCCGTGACGTTATTCAAGTCACGGACCCCGTAGATCCCACCCCCATAACGGGGGTGGGATTAATTTGCTACCCTGAACACCGAATCTAGCTAGAACGGTTTTTAGGTTTGACCGCTCAAATGCAATCTACCCTCGACGTGATGGCAAACTTTATTGTCATCGTCATTCTTATGATCGCTTGGTGCTGCAACGCTCAGCACGTCGTTTTCCGAGCTTACAAGTGTTTGAAGCGAGAGTCCACGCCAGACGTGATAACCAAGGCATAAAATGCCACTTTAGTGCCCTGATTTTTTGCTAACGGTAGTATTTCAAACACCTTCATGACAGCTTCAAAAACAAAGGAACCACAGTGTAAATTGACGCAGGCAAGGTGGCCTCTGTGGCGTTAGCAGCCCGCCCGAGTCGTACAACCCATGCAGCACAAAGAGCCGTCGGAGGTGATGCTTGTAACGCCGCAGGGAATTCCCCACATAGTGGTTCAGCAACAGCAAGACGACGACTAGACAAGCTCTATGTGAAACGAATGCTGACATAGTTAAAACGATGTTGTGAACTGTGAACCGCTGAACTGATCTTTTCCGATTTCCCACTCATGATCGATTGTTTTATTTCAGTTTTATTAATTTAGTCGTTCTGCCGTGAGGACCGCAGATGACACTTTAAGCTTTCATTTTTGCAGCAGCACTGCAGCCTTCACCAAGAGCAGTCTCTGCACATCAGTTGAGTCATTATTTGCAGTCCATTGTAGATAAAGGGTTCTACGGCTTTAGCGGTTCCATGGCGTCCCACGGTCGCAGCCGTGTCGTCCGGGAGTCTTAGCGCTGTAGTCGGTCAGCGACGATGTGGACCTCGCCGTCACTTGCCGAAACGGTAGTGCGATAACGGTGGGTGGACACGAGAACCAGAACTGACAGCTGATAAAGGACCATAATAGAAAGAACGTAACCACGGGTAGCATCGCCGGCAGCCACTAACCTACAAAGCAAACGCGCGAAGAACAGCCGAGCCGAAGAAACAGAACGCACGCAGGGCAAACTAGATGGCTTCCGCATCTGGTGGTGGTAGCGGAGAAAGCGATCGGTTGCCGTAAAAAATTCAGAAAACGTACGTCAAGATGTCTTGTCGACAGGAATATACCGTATTCAGATAAACGTCTCTGATAAATGTGTTAGTGCTTGCCCAGTAGTGCTCGAGCAAGGCTCCTAGTTGAAAATTCATAAATGCACTGACAAGCATAAAAACAGCGTCGAGTCCGAAAGCCGCAAAATTAACTACCTGTACTTCGTTGCAAATGTCTTGAAGACGGAGCCTTTAGTAACTTACCTAAGGCGGAAATACTTCAAGTTCGATCGACTCAATTACACGTCCGTGACCTGATTAAATCGCTAACAAGGTCTTGAGGTTGGCCGTGTAGTCCAATCGTGCGTTTTCTTCGGACAAGACGAACACAAAGATTTAGCTCAGCTGTATACCTTCTGCTTTGGTCATAAACAACGCTGATAACGCCGCTTAAAAGCCCGCGCTTCGGGCGTTCTGCGGTACACTGCAAAACATGGTGATGCGACAGCTAGTGACTGCCTCCATCGTCTCCGTCTTCCTCGTGACACAGGCTCTGGCCGCCTGTCCTCCTGGATCTCTCCAGGGCCTTAACGCACACCAGTGCTACGTGATCAGCAATGAGTCGACCACTTGGTCGGAGGCCGAAGAGGACTGTGCTTCCCTTGGCGGTCACCTTGCCTCCGTCTCAGGCACTTTATCTAACCTGTTCTTGCACTGGCAGTTCAAGAGCCCCGGCGGGGACTACTGGCTCGGCGGATATTACGCCATGTACTTCCACGACATCTTCCCGAAGACGTGGTGGTCGTGGAGCGACGGAGAGCGCTTCGCCTTCAGTGACTGGGCACAGGGTAAGCCTAGGCGATGATGTCCTCGACTTAGCCTCGAACCCTCAAAGCAGGCTACGGAATCCGGATATATTTAGCACTAAGTAAAAAGGTAGTCCGCTGACGTAAATTCCATCGCGTCAATAAATGTTTTCTTTTGCCTTACAATCCCGCTTGTTTCGTTAGTGGCGCCACTTTTGACTTTAGGCGAGCCTATGCTTGCTAACCCGGCCTGCCTCGCAGTGGACTACGAAACAGGCAACTGGCGTAGTGTAAGCTGCGATGAAGCCAAGCTTTACGTGTGCAAGGTGCCCGAAGTGACAGCACCGACCGGCGAGTCAACCGTTCCACCGACGACCGCCTATTGCCCACCGAACGTGTTTTGCGCTTAACTTTGTGCTAAACCGTGCTGGCCAACGTGGTTGTTGACAAATAAATCTTCCAAGAGCTCTATTGTCAACTACTTTAATAAAAATGACATGGGTGGCCAGGGGCGTATCCAGACCAATATTCCGGGACCGGAGGAAGTCCCACAGGGGAGGGGAAGCAGGGGTAAGGGGTCCAAAACTGGCCAAGAACTGGCCAATTTTCACTGTCGGGGGCATGGCCGCGTTGCGTTGCTTACCCCTAGATACGCGCCTGTGGGTGCCTCGTTCATGCAACAGTAAGACAGATATCGACGTTGTTTGTCTGTCAATCCTACCTAGAGAATGCCTAAGACGCCGTTTACTAGAAAGGTTGCGGATTTCAACGTAATAAGGAATTTTGGACTTTTCCGCTTAAACGCGACATTGTCGTTTCTAATGACCATAGGGACAATGTCACAACCAAGGGCGTACCTAGGACCCCTCGGGAGGGGGGGGG
>JNEY01000567.1:0-14947 GCA_020875895.1 Aphelenchus avenae | reverse complement strand
CGGCCTTCGGCCGGCGCCGAAAAAATGCCTTGGTCCCCCTTGGTACTTTTCTAAAGTGTCCGACTTTCGCCCTATTAGTGGTCTCAAATAGTCATTTTTTCGTTAATAGACCTAAAAAAAAGCCCGCCGCAGGCACCGCCAGAACGATTTTCGGCCTTACTGAAGCAAAACTCGACGAAATATTGACCCACGATTGGGATTGGGAGAGTTTTTACCTAAAGTAGCCGGCCGCAGGCGCCGCCGGAGCGACTTTTACTCTTATTTCACCAAAATTAATCGAAAATTTGGACAAAATAGGTAAAAATGTGGCAACTTCTTGAAACAGAAAAATTTTCCTTGTTCCCCCCCTTACACTCGCCGGGCCTTCGGCCCGGCGAGGGGGGGGCGAGCCCTCCCCCCCCTAGGTACGCCCTTGGTCACAACGAAAAAAACCATAAACTGGGCGTCTGGACCAAGAACCGCAACCACCAGCACCGCCACGTCATCCGCAATGACGAATGTAGACCAGTTTTCGCCAAAACTTACGAATATCGACGAACTTTCACCAGCCTTTCGCCAGTTTTGTTCAAATTCGACTAATACTTACCAAATTTGCATCTGCGCTTAGAGCACGGATGACTTGACGGTACAGCGGTGGCCGTGTTTGCCATAATGCGGAGCTTAGCGTCCTTAATCCGTGCCTGGTCGGCTATAAGAGTTGAGTTTTTTTTCCAAAACAAGCATAGCGGCGGGCGTCAGAGTTCCTTTGGCTTATCCTGTCGCTAGCGTGTGTTGGTTTACTTTCAACTGACTGTTTTGTCGATTCGGGCTTTCTGTTTTCCCGCTACATTTCTTTTACCGTCCACGACGTTTTCGACATATGCGGCAAGCAGAGCACTACGAGACGCCTCTGTTTGCTTGTTCAGAATAATCAAATGACGCTTCGAAAGGTAAACGAAGTAATCTACAACGGTCGGGATTGACCATTCAAGACGAACACGCTGGAAGTATTTCTCGAGGAAGCCGAACCGGACAAGCTTGTTTTGAGCTTCCAACTGGCGAGTACGGTAACAGTAGAAACGCAACGCTTCACTTGAGCCGAAACATTCATTCGCGTTCCAGAAGCGGATACGGGCGTAGAGAGGCGGCGGCGTATCTTTCTTCTTGCTTAGTGCAGAAGTTCTACGTCTGCGGTCACAGCGACGCTCTTCCGGAAGAATGCAATCATGGCAGCACCGGCGCTTATTCGTTGGATCAATTTTGAACACTGCAATTCCGAGATTGGCGGACACAACAAGGACGCGCTAAGCCAGACGCTCAACGGAAGCAACGGAAGCACTTTTCAGTGCCTTAGAATTTCCCTCGCATCCATTCCAGGCTTGGATATTGGAAAGGTTGCCAAACATCGAAGGTATTGGTCAACTATAAACGAGCATGGAAGCAACAAATACGGGAGATGGTACCGCCGTCCTCTGAAACGGCACCAACGTGCTTCGATAGATCGCCCGCGAACCCCAGGTGTTTCGGCTTAGCAAACCCACGACAAGCTACTAGAGACGCTTCTCTCAAGGCAAGGGACAAGGTCTTTAGGCCAACTTTGATGTATTATAGCTTGAGTGCTTAATTCGGTCCGAGCCGAGACAGCTTCCATTTGGCAAGGTGCAGCACGGCCAGCCGCTAATTTGATTCACACCAAAAGCGGGTAAAGTTTTGACTGTATAACCTTGAATGCTGTTCACTCAGCAATCTCATCGGAGACAAATATGCACAGGTGGCATTAAATTAGAAGACAAGAAAACAAGCAGTGACCAAGTACCAGCTTTCCACAGGCTAAGTTTACTTGGCCACCTTGCGTCTTTCACCTGGCGATTTTATGCGCGGCTGTTTAAAGTTTGACCGATCCGCGAACGCGGTCCGGATCCTCCAAATGCCTAGTCGATGCCGGCTTTGGATTACGTACTTGTCTAGTTGCATTTATCTGGCTTGTTGCACATTCTTTTGTCGGCATCTCATGTTTTAAATTACCTTCTTACGTAAACCCTTCCAATCATTGTCCCTCTTGGCTCTCGCCATAATCTAAATTTCACCTGGAATGAGCCGTGAATGTCTCAAGTGTGGACTCATCGGCTTGAGCAAGAGGACCTTTCATGCATCCGCGTTTACACCTTCATCGCGCACCTGATTAGTGGATCCCCGCATTTGAACCACCGCTATCAAAGGGGATCGCTCAAGCCCGTTATGTTTCTCTTAGAATGAAGCAGCGCTAACTCAAACTTCTAAGCCGCGATTGTTCGACTTAGCCAACGTCCTGGCTCTACCATTGTTGTGCTAAAGCGTCAAAAAAACTATCTGTGGTATTCTTAGAGTCCTCTCCCCACAGACCACTCCTTCACAGCAGAACGATCCTCGATAACCACAGTTCCACATGGGCGTCACGTCGAACGATCACTGCTGTTGCTGCCATGTCAAAGTAAGCAAGATCCCTCTTAATACCTTTTCCCTCGGATACTAGCCGACCGTATGACTGGGTCTCTCCTAAATGAGGGCCTTGGGACGGGAACTTTTTCTTCTGGAACAGGGATCAAGTGCACATGGGGCAGGATCGGTTTGAACTGTAACTAGAAACGCGCTTTAAGCGAACGGATTGGACCGCTGTCATCAGTGAATATGCCGTTTGTTAAAATACAGCATTGCAAGAAAACGTTTTTTTTGCAGGAATCTATTTTATGGACATTTACAGGTCGGCGTCGAGGTCCACGCGTGGATTGGCGTTTTCCTCAACGGTCTAGCAATTGTTGGAGGCATGTCCAGCCAGCCATCACAAGTGGGACCTGCCCTTTCTGGGTCATCAATGTAAGCTTCCAGTGGTGTGTCGAAGGCGCATTACTTGTTTGCTTAGGCCATCAGCCTGGCCTTACAACTGATGGCCCTTATCATTCTGCTGATGCTCTCGCGACGCGCGACGCCGACGCTAAGAAGAGGCTACTGGCGATATTGCAGTACAATTCAGGTACAGTTCGCTGTGTACGGATGTGCCTTGTTTTATCGGACTACTTAAAGCTACAAGAGTTCACTTATACCCTACCCTGGCGGCTTGAAGAATCCGTCAGTAAATATATTTCCGCTTACTGCGTAGAAAACGTCCTGCGGTATGCCGCTGACGAACCAGCGAAGTTTTTTAATTCAAGGGCAATTTTTAGGATGAAATTGGATGTATCGTGGAAATGAGTGCGAAATCGGTAATTATTTCGCACTCTGAAGCACCGGCGGTCCAAAGCAATCCAAAGTAGGGAACAGCTGAAGCACCTAACGAAAATTTTTTTTCTTTTACCGATTTTGGGAGTTATCGGGAATTTTGCGGGCATTGGCGACGCGAGCGAAGAGCACGTATAAGGAGACGTTTTACAATTCACTCAAAAATAAAAACTTTTGCTTTTTGTACATTTACAAATGTCTATTTAGTTATGGAAGGGTTAGCAAAAATGAAGAAAAGTAGAGAAACAGAACGTCGCTCTTACTGGTTACCTCCTGTCAAAAAGCATTTGTTTGTTGTGGCCCAAATGCGGGCAGCTCTCCAAACACCGATTATAGTTAGAAAGGATTCCAGGTTCGACCCCTGAGGTGGAAGCTGCCAGCGCCTTCGCGGCAGGCGTCATCCTCATGATCCTGGCTCTGATCGCCTGGTGCTGCCACGTCGTTTCACGTGCTTGCAAGCGCTCGAAACTGGGTTCCACGCCAGCCGTGACACCCAAGGCATAACATACCCTTACGCACATTGCACATAAACAGAGGGTCGCAGGTTCCTGCTAGTACTACTGCTTACTACCCAAGAGCGCCCGTTTCAGCAATACGCCCTTAAAGCCAATGATATGCTTCCATTTACAAAACGAGAGTTCCGAATAGTACCCGTTTGATACGTGGAAGACATGCCGTGTACGTAACCTAATCCTACTTGCCCTGAATCATCACGAAAATCATGCTGTCTATGTTAAGTTGAGATATTCGTAAGTTGAAGTCAAGCATGCAGTTTAGAATCATCATTTATTCACTACATTGTTATTCTGTATCAGTGGAGTACCTAGAATCCAGATCTAGGGCGGGGGGGGGGCAAATTTTAGAGTGGGCCAAAATATGGAGCGTCAATATTACCCTTGGTCCCTTCAGGTAAATTTTTCGCGACTGCCTTCGGCCGCCTCGATGATAAGAGTACTTTTGCTACTTTCTGACCCTTCAACTTTTGGGGGGATGACCCCCCCCCCTCCCTCCTCCTGCTCCAAGTGTCACACATATTCAGCGCACGTTATTCATTAGCGTTGAACCAGCCGTGTGCCTTACCAATAGGTTCTGCGATCTCATTGAGTGGGTTCAAGCGAACTGAACAACATACCGAATTCCGTGAACAACCCCCCCCCCCGGGACCGCGAGTAAATTTCGGACAAGAAGCGGGCAATTAAAAAGGGTCCTGATGTTCAAATACGTGCTCCGCCGTTGCAACACCACGACATGCGTTCCCATCCTGGAGGCACTGTCTTCAGTCTACTCACCTCATGGAGGGCATTCTTCTCACTTAAGCTATCAAGAGTATCGCAACTACCATTACTTCTTGTCGTTGCCGGACAAGCCAATGCCGGGACAATAGCATGCATGCAGGGATATGCAGCAGTGCCGACGTCGTTACGCGCACTTTAATTACCATTGCTTGTGTCGTTGAATTTCATGGTGAGTGCTGCAAAATACCACTATTCCTTGCAGGTCGCTTGGCAATAGCCTTTGCAGGAAGTGTTTGTCAGGCTTCGTTGCGCGTAGCTTGGTTTAAAAACACGTGCCTGCAAACTTTGATGCTACTGCAAACGCGCATCGCTGTTTGCTGTGCAAACGAGAGCTCATCAAATGTGCAGGCGTGGCATTGAATCTAGAGGCAGAAAACGGAAGAGTGAGGAAGTTATCGTAGCCAGGACACGTGCGCTGGGCCTGCCTACGCAAATGCTGAGCACCGTAAATTCGTCGCTGGCACTCGACCGTTGGATGCGTGATAACGACGGCCGTGTTCTTATAAAATTCTTGCTAAACGGTTCCGCCTTCGAAGCCAAAATTCGTTGAAGTTTGACCCACCCAGAAGGCGTGGTTGTCTACGGCACTAACTGAGTCCAAAATCGCGGTTGAGTTTGAGTTCGAGGCCGAAACCAGTAACTAGATCTGTACCCGAGTACTCTATAACCTTTGGCGCAGAATGGAGGCTAGTAGCGGTACCTAGCTTGACTGGTACCAACTGTATCTACCGGCAGCCTGTATTTGCCTGTATCTGTAATGACGTTTTCACATTACTTTCATCCTGCTCCAGATCGAACATATTCGCGTAACTTCCGTTGCTTACGGTGTGCATGCCATTGCTTTGTCTCATTTTAGCTTGCCCTGTGGAAGTTGCCTCTGCCTTCAGTCTTGCGATGGGCTTCATCACGCTTTGGAAGAATTACTTGGCGTGGACGCAGGCCGTCGTCGGTAAGGTTCATTGGCGCAGCGAAGTCGGAAATGTTTTGCGCCCAAATATGTCGGTAAAATCGGGGTTTCGTGTAGCCGTAGCTTCTGAGAATGACGGGACCGAGTAAGTCTTTGTAGAGTGATCCAGGCAAAGCTACGCGGCAAATGCCCCTTTATAGCCTCATGCAAACAAGCTTAATTTTAGTGGCGCCGCTGATTGCCAGCGCAAGGCGACGTTTGACAGAAGTCGCATGGTTCGTGGTCTTCGTCAGCACAACCGTCGCGTTCGTCGTTCAGTGTGGCTACCTAGTCGAGGACCACCTCTCGTACAAGAAGTCGACGAATATCAGGGTAAGTTCAACTGTTCGAAATCGAAAACGGTAGGTAAACAGTGGCGTTTATGTTGATATGGTTTTTGGCAACGTACATAGAGTCTTACCTTACGGCTAGGCAGAGTGCACATAGCCACTCCAAAAGCCCTGATTCCAAGGGTTTGGTCATTAACAACGTGTGCTTCCTTCGACATCGAATTCTCGAATTTCGAAATTCGGGATATCCCCCGCATGCCACAAAAGGGCTGCCTCTGCTCTGAGCAAAGGTAGTGAATGCACCAGCTTGGCAACATTCTTGAGAGCAGTGGACAGTGGAATTCCACAATGCACGATAGGAAGCATGAGCAAAGAAAATATGCGAAAGTTTTTAAAAGGAAAGCGTTTTGGTATTGTTAGGCTTGTAAAAGGTGTAGGAATTGTTGGCTGCGGAAAAGCTGCTACGCTGATACAAGTCGCTTTCTAAGTCCATTTACTTAACAGTGCTTTCGTCGCTTCACCACTTTCAAACGGCTGCTAGTAGAGCAGTGTTTTAGCTGATCTACGAGCCAGCTGCGCCTTTTCCCGCAGTGACGTTCTGCAATCTGAACCCCTTCAAGAAGTCGATGGTGGAGCATTCGCAGGAGCTGACCAACTTGGTAGTGTTCTTAGCAGATGTTTTGCAGTAGAAGTTCGGCTTCAGCTAGCCGCGTACACCTACGTTAGCAAGGTGAATCAGGCGCATAGGAAGAGCGGAACTGCCTCTGGCGGCAACGACTACGACGACTGGCACCGAACGTCGTGAACGCAAGAAACGGCAAAATGCTGAAAGGCTTGCTCCAGGCACATGCACTGCAACTGAGTATTCCTATACCGCTTCGTCGCCGCCACGAACCTACAGCGTTTGGAGCTGTCCCGACGGAACTGCTTTTATGGAGTATGGAGGTGGGTTCTGCACAGCGTACAAATCTTTATCCATTTTTGGAGAAACTGTTCCTCTTTTCTTTTGTTTACTGAGTGAAGGTCTTTTTAGATTTGAACAGGAAGTAGGGTTTTCACCACTGCTACAACTCTTTAGGATGTAACGTCACTAACCCGCTGCGGACACAAAGCATTCTGTCCTCAGACATGGACAACTGGAAGGACGGCATGGCGACCGTATTTTATTCATGCGTAAGTGGCGGTTATTATAAGCCTCTAGAAGCAACCGCAGACCAGGGCTGGGGTATTTGTAAATTTAAACCGATACCAATACCGGTACCGACAGTAAAAAAAACAAACCGATATCGACACCTCCAAAATGGCCCGATAGTATGGGAAAACCGATACCGACACTACAATAAAATTTGCTTAGCCATAAGTAAAGGTAATCGGAGTGAAAATTAACATGCGGGAAGGTGGACAGGGGAAAGCAATATAAATGAAAGAAAGTTTTAAACTATTCTTCTTTGTTTTGTTGTTTGACCAAATTTCAACGACGACAGACGGTTTCGGTCCATACCGCCAGACCGACTGCCTCATACTATTTTGGGGCTGGACCTCGTCAGTGACGACCCCAAAAAGCGCAGTTTGTACTTCAGGAATAAACACCGCCGATGAAAGCACAGCTGCACCTAAAAGTCTGTTGTCCCTTTACCTCAGTGGTAAGCTGCTCTAGTTCTCCTTCAGACGAGCTATCGCCATGCAGTGCCAGTGATCCCAGTTCCATTGAAACGGAGGCCCGCTTGCGGCTAGGAGGAGCCATTCTGAGTCCACGTCGGCGTAGTTTATGAAGCTAAATTTCGAGCATGAGATAGTTTGCGTAGCGATGGTGTGAGCACGGATATTGACGCATTAACTCGTGAACTGATGACAAATCCCAAGGTTTCACTTGGTGGTGAATGGGCAAAGCGAAGCGAATAGCTTGGCGAAGTGACTCTAGCAAGTGGGGTGAATGTGCGTAGCCGATATCGCAGCTCCTGTTCATATTCCGACAAAGAAAAATGAGAGAGCGACACGTACAGGCTGTATAATTTCGAGATACTTAGAAGGGAGCTTGGGAAAATCAGAATAGCAAGTTTGCTTAAGTTAGCGATCTGCCGTATTAGTTGCCTTGCTGCAAACATCGTTGACGAACTTAAGTATATTTTGTTTGTCTGGGTAAAAGTACCGAGCAAGAAGAGGTTTGTTCCTTTTAGCAAACTGCCGTACCACTTTAATGAGGAACTGGTCTGCGAATCCACGATACCTGTACACTCGGATCATTTGGTTGCATGTATCTATACAAGCGTCAGCCGAATCAATGATGCGTGCGAACCTTATAAGTTGGCTGAAGATAACCGTTGAATGACTGTGTAGAGCAACGTTGCTGCATGGGAAGCCGAAGCGGTTGACGGTGAAAGGAAACGAGTCAGTTTTGTTGTATAGACCCACGCCGAGACGTCCATTTACTATCCTAACGTCTAGGTCAAGGTAAAAACATTCAGTACCTCTGTGTGTTATGTCTAGTACAAGACTGGGGTCGTAGATTTGTTTAGCCGTAGCGAGAAAGCTAGGGTTATTGATTACGAGGACATCATCAATGTATCGAACCGCTAGTGGTCGAGGAATGTGTGTAGTTCTCATAAATTCGTATTCCATGCCGCATAGTGTTAAATCCGCCAGAAGCGGGCTGGCGTTGCCACCCATGGGTATTCCCTTAATTTGTTTGAATACTATGCCAGCGAAATTAACATAAGTCTCGTCTAGGACGTCTTTAACTAGTCCCATTATGTCTTCGGCACTTAGACTAATGTAACCGTGTGGGTCCCTCTCAGTGACGTATGATTTGTAGCCATTTGTACTGACTTTCTTATCGTCTTTCAAGGTTAGCTTGACCATTCTTTCAAGCGCGTTAAGGACGACATTATGCGGTAGCATCGTGTATAAAGTCGAGAAGTCAGCAGCCAGAATATCTGTACAGTTCTCTTGATTACCTAGAAATTGAAGAGCTTTGAAAGAGTTATCTATTGACCAGTAGTATCTTCGACCTTCTCGTTTATAAATTGTCCGGCAGTACTGCTTTATTTTTTCCCGTACAGTCACCAGTATTCTATGTAAGAGTAGTGATAGTGGTTTCATGCTAGAGCGACTGGCAGCAGCGATAAAGCGGAACTTGTATGGCTTTTTATGTAGCTTAGGTATCCCGTAGAAATTTGGTAGTATGGCGTTTGTTCCGTCGAATTTTTGTCCGTACCTTAGACATAGTGTTCTGTGTTTGTCGATTAGTTCGTCAGCCGAATTATCTATGACCTTATATGTTTCATTTCCGCTAATTTCGCCATTGGCCGATATGCCAAGTTCCTTGCATATAACCTCGAGGTAGTATTTTTTACAGACAAACACGTAATTACCGGCTGCTTTGTCCGCTGTGCAAATGACAAGTTCGGAATGTAGACTGGCTACTTCATTTTTGAGGTGCAAGAAGGTTGTTTTTGGGAGTGCGATGTTGTGGTTTGCGAGGGCCACTTGGACGAGTTCCATAGCCTTTTCTTTATAAATTGCGAATTGTTCTAAGCGAACTTTATGTTTTCGGGATAGTTTGGATATGAATTGGTTAACGTCACATAAGAGACTTTCAAGAATGCGTTCCTTGTTCCAAGCCCTGATAAGCCGGTGTCTTGTGCCTTTACGGAATAAATCGCGAAGCTCTTCATTTGCGACAATGTTAAGATCACCTGTAAAAACATGTTGTGTTGGCTCGTAGACAAAACTCGAGTTTGAACAAGAGCAGTGGCTTTCAAGTTGTTCTTTTATAGCGTCAATGTCATTCAATGACCTTAAGTATGTGGAGTGATTCAGAATAACAGACGATGCAGGTTTATCATAAGAAAACACTACTTTAATATTCTTTTTCTTGTTGTTTTCGAGTGGGTATAGTTTTCTAACGGCAGAGCACTGGAAGATGCCCGGGAGGTTTATTTTATCTAGAACAGGGTTTGTGAATTTGATGGTAAACAGTTCCGATTCCTTGTCGAAAAAAGGTTGTGATTTTATGTGGTAGTAACGAGCAATAAAACCGGATACTGCTAGTTTTATAGGCTTAGGTGTGTTAAGAGAGTTTCCTTGAAGAGACTGATATACTATGGCCAGTGTTTTCTGGGTGCGGTTCTTAAGGTATTTAACCATATTAGGGATATCTGCTAAACTAGTAAAGTTTCGAAGTACCTCTAGGACATCAGTGTCAACTTTTTTGCTTCGCCTTCGGCGTCTTCGTTTGTATGTCCGTCGTATTTTTATGTACTCGCCATTTAAGTATGGATTGTCTTTTGTTCTTAAGGGATCTAGCCCTTCTGAAATTACACCGTAGCCTGGTATGTGATCATTCAGCCCATACGGGTAAGCAGTGTTCAGTAAGCTTATCCAGAATTTTTCACGTTCAATAATATTCAAGCCGTCAGCAACTACCTCAGCTATTTGTACATGTGCGTCGGTTAGGCTATGCCCGTTGGTGTTAAAGTGATTAACCAGGTACGAATTATACTTCTTGTTTTTTATGTTCCGAGAATGCTCTGAGGTCCTGTCGCATAGCCGACGAGAAGTTTGGCCGACGTATTTCATTGGACATTTTTTGCAGCTAATGACGTATATAACGTTGCGAGTTAGGCAGTTCAGTGGTATTTGTGCGTTCTCATCCGGAATTATTGGACATATACTTTTATTAAAATATGCAGACCGAATGAACTCATCGTTGTTAATTAGCTTGCAGGTTGAGCACCTATTCCTATTACATTGCGTTGTTGTTTTGGCTATGAGATTGTTGGTAATATTTTCATTAAGACACTCTCCGTCGACTATCCTGTACCGAATTGTACGATTACGATTAAGTTTGACCAGATTGCGGTAATCTATCTGTTTCCTCCCCTCACTGCCAGATTCTTGACACCGTGCCTCACTGGGAATGTCCGGGCCGCAACCTAAGCCACGCGTTCTCGCGGGGGAGGCGAGGTCTACATACGCGGCGCCCAGATCGGCGGCAGGACTCACGGCTATGTTAATCGGTAAATCTTTGAGGCATAAGTAAAAAGGTCATGGCACAGTGAAGTACTGGTCAACATTTCATAAGAGCATCAGGTAACAACAACAAATTTATCTTGCAAGTGAATCAAGCATTCTCAGTTTGCTTCTTCTCTGCATCTTCGAGAGCATCTCGGACGAGCTTCGAATCGGAGTAGTGCTTCTCTTTGTCCTCCGTGAGTAAATAGTAGCCGCGTCCGTCGGAGCGCACTTTGGTGTCGGTTCCTTGCTTCTTCAAAATCGAGCGTGCGTGGTTGACGACGGCTTCCTGGTCCTTTTGTGCCTTCGTCTGGTCTCGCTTCACGCTCACGTGGTTCTTGGTTCCATCCGGCAGCTGCACTTTGTAGTCGCGTAGGTTCGGCAGGTTGCCGTAGATGGCGTCGATGGACTCCTGCCGGTCGAACCTGACGATGAAGGAGCCGCCTTTGACCTTGTGTGGCTTTCCGCCGTAGAGCCAGTGAATCTTGCCAATCGTGTTCATGATGGCCTTCGTCTGCTCGGCGGAGAGCTTCAGACCTAAAGCGTTTGGTGAGATTCTATGGCGGCGTAATCATTAGGCTCTAGGTGCGTAGGCTTAATCTAGGGTTATTCTGCTTTCCCTTTTCCGATGTTTCGTACCTTGCTCAAGTAGTTGCTTAAGGTAGAACTTTTCTTCTCTGAGCTCGTTGTTGTTGTAGGCCGCATTCTTGACGTAGCCCTGGATGATCAGGTTCATTTGGCGGCTGTTGCGCTCGTTTCTTTCCACGCGCTCTTCGACCATGTGGATCTTCTCGAGTGCCTGCTTGCTGCTTGTCGTGTTGCGTGTCAATCGTGTCAATGTTGCCCATAGTGGAAAATGCGGCCGTGACGGGGCATTGTTGTCGTCAACGTAGACGCGGATCAAACGCTGTGTCTTCGGCACGTCGCTAGGCGCCACTAAGGCAAATACTCACCACTTCCTTCAAATTGTCACCTAAATTTTCATTGGTGTCGTCTGCGGCGGGCCCCTTTCTCTGAACAGGCACTTGTTAGGAGGTTGACGCTACAGTTTGTTGTACATTTTTTACCGCGAATTGAATCCGCTTTGCGTTTTTGGTATAGCTGGCAAGAGTACGGGAGGTCCAAAAACTGCTGTGTCAACTATATAATGTTTTGCACGCTCCCTTGGTATGCGCCTACTGTGCAAACACACTTAAATATAAGGCCCGCCGCAGGCGACACCCGTAAAATTTAGGTTAAAATTTGCCAATCGTAGTAAAAATTTGGTGGGTCACGTCTAGCGGCACTTTCTCTAAGTATTGTATTACTACTGTTTTTCGACCGATGTTGATACCTCCAAAATGCACCGATAGTATCGGAAATCCGATACCGATAGCTGGTATCGGTCCAAGCCAGCTGCAGACGACGAACAGAGTGTTACACACGGACTTCCAGTTCTACCGCTTCTGCACCACGGATGCACAGTGCATGGTATGGGCAAGTGGCCGTGATGCACTGATTGCGGAAGAAGGATGCCTCGTAAACGACGGCTCTCCTAACAATGTCCTCGACGTGATCATCGCTCAGACACTGGCCAATTACTGTAACTACGCCGACGCAGCCTGCTCTATGGAAAAGACCGGAAATAGCGACTCTGGTTACTGCTATCACGAGGAATGCGGAGGCGTAGCATCTGTTCTCGGTAAGTCATACTGCTGTTCCTTAGTTTTATTTATCCGCCTACAACAGGCTCGTGCCCGTCCACAACGCCGGAGATTACTACGACTCCGTCAGCAAGCACACTAGAGACGACACCTCCTCCACTAACGTCGACTACCGAGCTAACGACGACAACGACCGGACACTGGACTACAACCACTGATGCGGAGACTCCAACGATCGAGCCATTAACGACTGCAACCGAGCCCCTAACAACGACCTTGGCGGCTTTAACAAGAACAACGGAGACTTTATCTTCAACAACTGCCACAGCAACGGACATTACAAGTACTGACTCTAGGACAATCAGTATGACTACAGCCCGCGAGGCCACATCAACTATTACAGATGTTCAAGCCTCTACACTGACTTCATTATCCGAGATGGCATCAAAAACAACGTCAGTTGCAACCACGTCTAGCAACACCGGAACGTCTACCACACTCCAAGTAACAACAACGGTGGAACCTACCAGACCGGTGAAGACCTCCGCGAACAGCGAAATGACCGCTTCGGTCGAGGCGTATTTGCCGTCTACAGCGTCGTCGGCTGCACTAGATACGATCACAACTATTCCGCCAACTATAAGCACTAAGGCTAGCGACCCGTCGACAGCAGTGATTACTGAAGCACAAGTAATTTCGACCAGCATTTCTCCGCCATCAATTACAGCGTCGGCCGCTGTGCCGTCGACGGACGCGATGTCTTCAACGATGGGAACGATGAGTTCTGAGACTGCAACATCGACAATACATGTGAAATCGACGATGTCTACGCAATGGAGCAGTTCCATGGCGACTACAGGCACTGGTACCCAGCTGTCAACAGCAGGAGGCTTTACAGCAATGTCTTCGAGTGGCAGGATCCCAATTGATGCAAGCAGTTTCTCAACTTCAGCGGGGACTTCGACGCATTCGACATCGTCGACAACGGTTACTGCTTCAACAAAACTAAACGGTTCTACTTCGACGTCTACTAACGGCGGTTCAACGGCAGCGTCCCACACATCAAACACGGGAACTACCCGTGCTGCACAAGCGTCCACGGTACTTTCAAGTTCAGTGCCTGCAACAGTAGGATCCATGACAACGGCTTCAGCCGAAGAAGTAACCTCATCGACCCCTTCAGAAAGTCCGAGACCTACTGCAAGAGTAAGCATTCCCACGTCAAGTCTACCCACGGTGCAAACGATGCTAGGGTCGGCGGAAAGCATTAGCGACAATGATATCGTAGAGTCGACGTCAATTACGGCAAACCATCAGTCAAAATCCGCAGTCACCACAGTGAACGGAATTGCACACACGGCACAAACGTCCCCATCGTTACCGTCCACGGATATGCGAGACCATGCGAGCGGGCTGACAAGTGAAGGCATCGAAAATGCCATTTCTTCGGCTGGCCACCACGAAAAAGCACGGTCTACGCCTGCTTCGACCGTTTCTACGACGACGACTACAAAGAACGCTAGTCATGGCTACACGACTTCGACACGGTTACTTACGTCATCGTCGCCGCTGAATGGGCGTGTTACTCGGTCGACTACAGCAGCTGACCGGTCTGGTAAAGACCGACGCACGACGCTGAAAGCGATGACGACGTCCGCCATGACGAGTACCGGCCAACAAGCGGGCTCTGCAACGAGGAAGATCATCGACAGTACGCCGTCTATCGATGACAGTGACGACAAGACACACAAGGTTTCTCCTTCAGAAACTTCGAGGCTAAAAGACTCGACTGTGACTGCAAAGGCGACCACTTCTGCGGTCAAGTATGACGGATCACACTCTACGACTGCGAAAGCCGAAGGGAATGACCTGACGACGAGAACCAAACCCGGTTCAAATGTAGATGATCTCACCAGTTCAATGCGTCCAACAACACCTGAAAACAAACTTCCGCAGCCTCATGAGTCCAAGCCGTCTAACGACCAGTCGACAAAGCCAATGCTTAGCGAGGAACAGAATGAAACAACAACGCCTACGACCACCGACAACTACCAAGAGGGACAAAACTCGACAAGCAAGAGCGATAGTGATCCGGACAGTCGGCATTCAACGATAAGAAGTTCCAATAATGATGAAAAGCATGCGACCACCGATGGTGGTGACGAAGTGTCCAGCGAAGGCAACAATAGTGAAGGCCTTCTCACAACCGGCACTACCAGTCATGCAGGCGGACGTGACAACACTTCTTCTGTAGAGACTAATGGCAATGTAGACGGATCAGACTCAGATACCGCGACAATTGGGAGACACGATGTAGTAGACAGTGAGCCGACGACGACAAGCTACGAGGAATACCTAAAGAACGTCAAGCTGAACCTGGGCCTCGACTTCGAATTGGAGGACTTGAGCGAAGAACAGAAGAAGAGCCTCGAGGACCTCAGCAACGCCTACGGATTAGGTGTAAGTACCTTAAGTATGCTGTTAATCCTCTAGTACGAGCCTCCCCGGGACCTTACTGTCCAGTAG
>JNEY01000566.1:49223-65482 GCA_020875895.1 Aphelenchus avenae | reverse complement strand
GGACACGTCGCAAGAAGGGACGATGGTCGATGGACAAAGGCGGCAACTGTCTGGAAGCCGAAAAAGAAGGCCCCGAGGAATTGGGGAATGCCGCTACGCTGGGAGAAATCAGTCTGCGAATCAATCGGAACAGACTGGATGGACGCAGCACAAGACCGAGAAGACTACCGAACTCGTATTTGGCGTGCGACGAGGACGTCGCCCCTGCGTCGTGCAAACGACTGACAACAGGGATCCAAAGTATCCAAAGTAAGCACTTGTACGCGCAGCCTCCGGACTCCAGGACCGGGATTGGGACCGTGCCAAGCGCTGCGATGACACCTGATTTTAGCTGAAGTGCCAGCCATTGATTGAAATGCTCGTAAGGATGCACCCGGCACATCATGCCAGCATGGCCCTCAGGGATGGGCGGAATTTTTTCGACGACCAGGACCGGAACCGGTACCGGAACTGGGACCAAAACCACCGGGACACCGGGACCGGGACCGGGATTTCAGCTAATTTTCGCCTTAAAACCATGGCGGCTAAGGTCACGGTTTTCCTGTTTTTTTCTTAGCTAATTTGCGAAAATTTTGGTCGGATATGGTCACATCTCACTATATTCGCATGGAATTTAGCCCGACGCAGACGCTTCCGCCGAAATTTTGACTTAAACTTAGGATTTAGACCTAAAATTTGGTCCAGGCAATGCCGGCAGCAGAGAGTCGAAAAGTCGGTATGGGGGGACATTTTTTGACGGCCGGCATCGGGACCGGGACCCGCCCATCCCTGATGGCCCTGCGGCGAGCTATCTCTGATCTTTTTCAACGGAAGCGGCTCAATTTTTGGCAAAGCTCAGTTCCCGCATGGCCCACAAATATCCTTGTGGGATTGTGCACACTTGTGCTGTGCACTTATGCACTGGACGAAGGTTGTCAGACTTGAACTGCCCAAGTTCATCAGGGAAAATGAATTCAGCTGACCTGAAATGAAACGAACTGAACGCGAACTCCAGTCCATTTCAGATGGACCAAAATCCGCTTCGGCGGAAAGTGTGGCCAACAGAACCACGTCCAACGTCCACTACATGGTCGTTAAGCGCATCGGATTCGCGAAGGTGCATCAGAATTGTGGAGTTGGACCAACGACGCCACAAAGATATTGCGTCTTAAACCATTAACCCGAACTCGTTTCGTTTTAATATTAACATTAAATGCGTTGTAATTTTGCATCAAAGGGTCATCGGTAAACGAGCAACGAAGATTGTTCTGGTTGTCACTCCGTATGCGGGGAGGGCAAGGTTTTTATGGGGGAGGGGCATGAAAATATGAGGGGTGGGCAGGGTGGGTGTTTGCCCCCTCCCCCAATACGGAGTCAAGAAACACTCTTTTCCTTTATATATCCTTTAAGATTTCCTATAAGAAATCACACCTAGAAAATCATGCCCACTCTTGTTATCCCCCCATAATATCGCTTGCCCCCCTAAAAACCCTGCCCCCCTCCATACGGAGTAACAACCGACTCTTCTTATGCATGAGACGACTGGCTGAGACGCCCAGCCCAGCCGCTAGTGAAAGTTTAAACTAAAATCCGGAGAGTCCGAAAAGTAGCAAAGAGAGAAACTTACGATTGCAGCGGCCGAAGGCCACCGCAAAATTATAGGTAAGGGACCCAGGGAGATTTTTCGGAGGTCAGAATCTTAGCCCACCCTAAGCTCCTCCCTCCTACATTCGGATGCGCGGTACGCCACTGCTCCGAATATCCCCTAGAGATTGGTATCTTCGGTTGCCCATAAAAAGTTGAGTAGAAAGACCAAATTCCAAGTTGATAAGACATGTCTGTAAAAGCTAGGACCCGTCAAAGTTTACGCTTGCATGCAATAGCCAGTCGACCAGTATTGCATGCTCCCGTAGCGGGTTTAGAAAGAGAATTTTCCATCAGGATGAGTCTTACGTGTATTCAAGGACGGGCAATCCATCAGTAAAAGTAGTTATTGCATGGGGTGGGTCATTAGAGGTTTCAGGATGGCGAAACCTCCTGGCATGCTACGGTGAGCTTGCTATGCCATGCATTCCATGCAGGCAAGAAGGAAAAATGTGCGTTTTCATACATGGATAATACAGATCTTGCAAAGACTATTTGTGGGTGATTAAAGAGCTTTTTGTATGAGCGTTCGTGATCCGCTTCAAATGGGATTGCGATTTCACTTGGACGAGCGTCCGTCGACCTCGGACTATCCGCTGGAAGCGGCCGTCCGCGTCGCCGGCCGCCCTTGTGCGGCGATTAGCGCACAGAACTTGCATCTGTCACGCACCGAATTTGGATCGGGGAAATACAGGCGGTGGCGACGATAACCATCGCTGCATTTTCACTGCATTGCCACAGGCATCAAATTCGCTGCCGTTTATCGGAATATCCGCGTCTTCGATCGCAAGGCCGGAAATTTCAAGACCGCAGCCACAGGGCATAATGGGCACGTAACCGCCGCAGCCGACGCTGTGCTGCACGATACCCTGAATGCCTACCGGCAGCCGCTGCGGCGCTGCTGCGGATTCGCTGCGTTGACCTTCGCCCGTCTCGATCTTCGGCCTACCAAAAGCTGCCTATAAATAGCGACGGAGATCTTCGGGAGCCCAGAAGCGGCTGCGATGCGAACCATCGCGGTACTCTTTGTGGCGCTGCTGCTCGTCGCGACCACGTCGGCTGTGTAAGTTTTGACTAAATTAGTCTATTCAATTTAAGACAAAGATTGTTTAACAGCTTTTTTCATCGGAAGCAAGCCGTCATGAGGATTGAAAACCTAGCTCAAACTTAATAGGTTGTTTTAGTTTTTCTATAGTTTTTAGACGCACTGGGGAGTCATTTCCAGGCATTGTTCCGAAAAACCTTAAAGGCTCAATGGCGACGTTCGCCCGGTGACCATGCCGAAGGTGTCCACCTTCCAAGCACGTCCTATGAGGTTTACGGTGTGGTTCCGTATGAGAGTACAGTCTAATCTGGGGGAGGGCAATCTTTTTGTTTCAGGCTTAAGCTTAAGCCGTTTGACTAACTATAGGCACAGTATGTTTCATAGGCTTAGCCTTCGCTTAAGTTTTGGCCTGGGCTTAGGCTTTCGTAATGGGTGGCCAAACGATAACATTGACCTCTTTCATACACAGCATACTGACCACCTTTCCTTCACATTACATTGACATGAAAATTCTTGCGAAAAAAACCTGCGACTTGCGATCTGTCAGGAAATGCGCTTCACGGCTTTTACGCCAGTTTTTAGACCACTGCCGGCACCTGACGCACCACTGGCATCCGCGTCGGATCGAGGTTTGTCCGAAACAGTTCACGCTAGAGGTACAGGACCGCGCCGTTCCGAGCTGCCGTGCCGAGCCCTTTTACCGAGTTTTACGGATCGGCTTTCGGTTCGGGTGGTGTCAGCTCGGCTCGGCATGGCCGAAGAAAACGGCCCCGTTTTCCGAGCATAGTTTTAGGCTGCTTTTTGGCTAAATTTTTTTACCAGTTTGACTCTTTTCGGAGTATTTCCCAAAATCCCGCCGTTTTTTTGGCTTCGTTTTGTTTATGTGAACGAGTATGTGATATTCTGACCGAACCTGGAGGTATTAAGCGGTAATGACTGCCTTTCCCAAAAATTCAGCCTTAAAGTATCAACAATAAATACAAAATTGTGGCAACTCGGAACAGTACCGAGCCGTACCACGGCTCGGCTACGCGGCTTGGGGGTGTCGGCTCGGCAGCCGGACTGTGAGGCGGGATTCTACACCTCTAATTTAGGCTGGCTTAGAGCGAAGAGCCCATGATACTCAAATTTGGTCATTATTAATTCCTTTTTTGTAGAAATTGCAATTTAAACAAGGGCCAATCACTGACACACGACGTCAAAGGTCCCATCATAGGGGCTGATGTTGAGTCATCATCGGCCGCGACCACGTCGGCTACGTAAGTTGACTATACGTGAGTTCACCAAACCGTGCCAAACGTTCAGCATAGTTATGTATGTTTGTTATTTTGCAAGACCAATAAAAACCTAGACCTTTATTTGTTTCTTCGTTTCCTCATTGTTCATTTTGCTAGTTTAAATTAAGCTACTGTAAAGGGAGAATGAGTAGGAAACGGGAGCTGCAGATTTTACCAAGAAACTTCCGATCCTATTCACATGTGCTAAAGGCTATCCGCAATCACGAAAAGTTCATTTTATCGTTTAAGACACGGAAAGCACCGTTATAGTTCTTCATCTCCTTATCGAGTTTTGGTCGCAATCGTATAGCTTTATCTTTACGCGAAAAATAACACGTAAAAACGCCTACGACACCCCAGATTCGCAGGACGTCTCCGATTTAAGTACTGATGGAGCCCAGCGCTGCTATTGCCAGTCCGGACGGGATGGCGTACGCTCAGCGCGGTATGGTCGTAGGCGACGGAGGCGCCGAGAAGGGGCAACGAAGCCACGGGTCGAAAAGACGGGCGGCTGCAGGAATTGGGTAAAAACCGGGCGCTCCGCGAGAAGGAGCGTGCGACGGGCGAATGCGAGAGGTGCGATATCGGGGCGGCAGAAAATACTACAGCAGGATGGAAAACACAAAAGTTAATGAGCCGAAAAAGGTCTCGCTTGCCGATGCGTCTCGACCGACGCGGACCCCACATCCAGATTGGGTTTCTATGGGCAGATAGGGCCGTTCAGAGCGTGCTTCTTCGGTTTATATACCCAAGTTTGAGGTACGCAATCAGTTCCAGCTCGGGCCCTCGCGCCTGTGACGGACTTAAATTTTGGAACGCACTGCTCTCGCAGCGGTGCAATATTCAAAGAAGAAGGCGCGTCGTTGATCCGCTTCGCCGTTGAGGCACATTTGGTTACAGACTTGCGGTGATTGGGTAGCTCGGCGCCACATTTGGCACCGAGCCGGCGAGAGCAGCCGACGGAAAAATTTTTAGCTAAAAACGCTCCTTTCGCAAAATATAGGCTGCTTTCAGCCGGCTCTGCATCGCCTGAAAATAAGCATAATAAGCGAGTTTGTTTACTTTAACTAGTCGATGCAAAGAGCAAGCGGACGCTTCTCGCCATTCTCCTACGCGTCGGTGACCAACTGTTCTCCTTCTCTTTTGCGTGCATCTCCAGCTCTTTCTTCTTCAGCGCCTCGAAGACGCGTTCGGAATGCGTCGGGTTCTGGCGTTGTTTGCGTCCATTGTACGGAAATGGGCCATCGTTGCCAAGCTGTTCGCCGTATTGAGGCCCTGGCGGGAAGTACTCGTCGTGAGGCGGCGGATAGTGGTCTAGATTTGTCCGTTGTTTGAGCAGAAACCGAGCTCACATCAAGCGACACATCATATCATCTCAGAGGAGGCCAACTGCCCTGCGTTTACACCAGTTTTACATCACAAATACAGGACAAGGTCCGAAGTCTGCGGCGCATTTGCACGAAAGTACGTGTAAATAGCACGTAAGTTACTGACCCATCGTGGTCTCTATTCCCTACCGTCACAAATGGGCGAGAATTAAAGCGCGAAAGCGTCGTAGATAGTGTAATAACGGACATTAGGGAGGTTCTTCAAAAACTGACAAAATTAGCAAGCGTTTTTCCTGTCTTGGGAAAAAACGGGCGTCTTCTCAGGGTAGCTTTTTCCATTATTCGGGATAATTCGGTTTCGACTTTCAAAAAACCGAGCCCCTGCAAAAATTAATTTTCCTTTTTAAGCTACAAAATGAAAAAAGGTCAATCAAACTGTATGCACCAGATGGCGGTCGATTCCCGCGTGTAGCCAGCGGAGGGTACGGATGATAATCGGTCTCATAGCGTCCATTCGGACGCTCTCTTGCTCTCTGTGGCATCGGCACTGCGACTGGCAGAATGACGATCTTCTGCTGCGGCGGTTGCGTCGTGGTCGCTTGTGTTTGCTCGTTCTGTCTTCCAGGGAAAGGGAAGGGAAACGGAAACGGCGGGAATGGATTAGTGGGCGGGAAAATGGTACCTCCGCCGCCGCCGATTGTTGTCCCGCCACCGCCACCGATCGTCGTTCCGCCTAAACAAAAAATCCAAAAGGTATTTCTTGATCCTGTTTTTTCTTTAAATTTTCTTTGGCAAAAAACATTCTTTTACGTCCTTTTTAAAAGTATTTGTGTTTATTTCTAAGACCACTTTTTTAATTAATTTTATTTATTTATTTATTCTGTGTGTATTTTATTTTAAAAAAATTTCGGTTTAAACCTACTTTGACCTCATTCTAAAATAATTTATGCTGTCTTCCTATTTGCAATATTTTTTACGTGTACCTCCGCTACCTCCGCCAATCGTAGTACCTCCTCCACCGATGGTCGTACCTCCGCCTCCACCAATGGTACCCCCACCGCCGATGGTTCCGCCACCTCCGATTCCGCCCCCACCGATGCCACCACCACCGCCAATGCCGCCGCCTCCAATCCCGCCACCCCCAATGCCGCCTCCACCACCGCCGACCATAACCGGCATCATCATGATCGGGCCGAGACCGGGCGGGCAAGATTCCTTCGACGAGTCGTCCTTCTTCTTGTCGTCGCTAAAAAGAGTAGAGAACCACTAAGTCATCACAAAGATGTCGCACCGGTACACCGTGCCGTGCTGACCACCCTGGTGCCGCGCTCGAAAAAAAAACGCTTTAATATTAAAAATGTGTTTTAAACGTTTTCATGTGTTTTAAACGGCAAGGGGATCGGGTAAATGATACCGTAAGTACGCTCACTTTTAAACTGGCATGCTGATCTGCGGTGCTGCGAAAACGGCATGGCAGCACGGAATGTCTACCCTCCCGCAACTCTAGTCACCACTACTATAAAAGTCGCTTACCAGCAGCACTCACAGCACCCACAACAAGAATGACTGCACGGTGTTGAGTGCAGGAGTAAGAGAGCAACGTAGAAGTAATGTAGCGCTTGCATGGCCTAAACTGTGTTATTGTTGCGCTTTATGGGGAGACAAAGCATCTCAGGTAAACACGCGGACGTTACGTCTTAATGCTGCTAGGTAAAAAACAGCCGGGAGGACCATGAGCACGCAGGCGTGCAGAACGGAACGGGAATGGATTATAAAAACCAGCTCTATCCGCCTTTTCCAGATTTTTACGGGGGCGAAAGACTCCGAAAGCGCCGATGATCTAGGTTCCCAAGCTTTAGCGCATAAACATGGAAGCTCCAAATAAGTCGGTTTCATCTGGAGCTTAATCGTAGAGAAGATGAAGGTTTCGGAAACGCTGTTAAGTCACGTATGACATCTAGAAAGAGTTGTCCATAACGGAATCGGTAAAACGTTTTTTTAGAATAGGACAGAAAGGTAACGAGAAAATTTTGGCGGATGACCGTAACCGCAACGAAAGTTTCGACAGGATTTCCATATCCGAAGGAGCACGTCACCTGCGTACAAGCGTCGGCCCGTCCCGGAAGCGAACGAGTTGTCGCTTAGCGGACGATTGCGATCGAAACTACGTACGGTCGACATCCGGTCGGACACCTGGCAGAGGTCCAGTAAACGACGTGCATCCGACGAATGTCCAGCGCAGCGATCACTCTTATTTGCACATCGCCTTTCAGTGGGCATGCGTCTTCCCTTCGGAAGGATGCTGACCGCCATACAGAGAGTACATCCATTCATCCGGGACCCGGGAGAGTGTGGACCGTGACAAAAAGCGTGTACTAGACGCCGTTGATAGAGACGGACAACAGTCGCAACGTCCACCGCAAACCCGTTTTTGTTTGTCATCTGGGGTCGCACACCTGTTGACCGTCGAGACCGGAATATAATCGCGCAATCGCAAGCTATCACTACTACATTTATTGCCAAGTAAGCAAGAGTTCAACGAGCAGACAGTAGAAAGGAGCATTCGAAAGTCGGGTATAAGCTGGGTACAAGTGGTTAGCAAGCCGGATTCCTCGTAGTTCAAGCGGTTGGCTTCTTCAGATCCTAAACATGTTGTCAGTGTCAGGTGCGCCAAGGTATCTGCGGGTATCGAGATGTGTGGGCGGCCCAGATGAGAATCCTAACCGAGACGTGCAGAAAGAGCTACCGTAAAGGCCTGGTCACAATGGTCCGCACCGCACGTCCGCACCGCATGTCCGCATGCGGATGCGGAAGCACCATTTTGGCCACTTTTCCGCACCGCACGCTTCCGCACGTGCGGATTCCGCATCCTCCCGCATTTCCGTTTTCCGCATGCCATTGTGGCCGCCTCATTCCGCATGCGGATACGGAAGTCGCGTTGTTCCGCATCCGCATGCGGACGTAGGTGGCCACAATGGATCCGCACACGATCCGCACCTTTTCAGCCGCAGTAAACAATTTTCAGTGTTGGCGAAGGGACGTACATAGCCGACAACGTTCGTAAGGGTTGTTAGCACATCTGTGACATTAGAAACACACACAGGGTCGCTATGAAAATTTTAGAGCCTTCTGGAAAAAGTTGGAATTTTTTAATACAACATGCATTTTTGAAAACGGTTTGACAAGGTTAATGTTGTGCCAAAGTTTCGGAATGATCGGTGTTGGTCGATTTTCCATCATCCAAAGGGTCCCCCCTATGGTTGTGGGCGCAACAATCCTTCCGCATGCGGAAGAATTTCAAATTTTTTTGAAACGCTTCCGCACGCTTCCGCACGTGCGGAACCGCATGCGGAAACCCATTGTGGCCACCCTTGCGGAAGAACCTTCCGCATCCGCATGCGGAACAAATTTCTTCCGCACATGCGGAAGGTGGGGTGGCCACAATGTTCCGCAAAACTTTTTTCCGCATGCGGATGCGGATACGGAAAAGTGGCCACAGTGATGCGGAAGGGCTTCCGCATGCGGTGCGGACGTGCGGTGCGGACCATTGTGGCCAGGCCTTAACGCACCAAATAGTGGCCCCGGGGTCACTATTTTTGGACGGTCCTCCGAAAACATCCCTCCGGAAAATGTGGGCTTGGTCCCCCTTCTTTAAAAAGTTTCATGTAAAATGGGACATGGGACATATGGGAATGGAACGCATAACTGGTTCAAAAATGCACTTTAAACATAACTTTTGAAACAAAAAATTTTTTTTGTAGGGGAGGGGTCACTAATTGGAGGAGGGTCACTATTTGGTACTTTACGGTAGTGGTGATTTAATTTGTGAACCGTTGGACCACTTTAAATGTCACTGTTTAGCTAGACAAGCGCGAAACTGTGAAACTGTGTTTCTATTTCGGAATGGCTGTGCCACAATCTCCCAAGCACGATGACAACGATTGCTTATCGGACCGCCCAGAGTTAGGTCACGACAAGCCAGGATTTTCTGGCGCAAGTCACCCCACAGCCAGCTTCCAAGGGACAGTGATCTAGGTAATTCTCCGAGCTGACGCTGCGCACCCACGTTTTGGAAGTGGGCCAACTTACCCTGGCGAAGTGTTTTAGCACGCGGCCAACATTTTGCAGTGACTTCATGTCCATGCACTCCGCAGTGTCGCGCAGAACTTCTTCTGGGAGCTTGCTAAGCATCGATTTCCCGTGAGCACGAAAGTGGCGTCGTAGGGCCAGTACCAGCGGCATGGACCCAATCGTACGGTTCAGCTCGACGAGATCTTGACGTGCCCTGTGAACTTTCGGATCTTGTCTAATACAGGCGGAGGATATTAAAGGGAGTGGCAAAGATGGATGGCCGTATGTACGCCTGCTGAAGCTACTTATATTCCGATCGTGTGCAGGATGGGTGGGTGAGGGAGGTGAAGGCAAAGCATAAGTTACCATAGAATTCTCTCTTCCTTCTTTTAATCTAGAGATCCGAGTTTCTGATATTCTTTTTATGTTCCTCCGCATTGTACGAACAACGCCAGCCGGCAAAAGGTGCGCTAAGAACGCTCATTTCCCCTGATACAGCATGCGGGTATCCCCCACTACAAGCTACTACGGTCACGAAATTCTGTCCGAACAAAAATTTTGCTGGCTGCTTCCTAGTCAAAACCGACCGTGGGCGTTAGTCCTATTCTGAGACCCGCGGAAGTGTATTCATACCGTCCTAGCATAGAATAAGCCACAGTTGCCTGAACGGAAAGCGAGAAATGGCACTGTGACTTCTCGAACGAAAACCGTGCGGCGAGTGTGTCGATGCGATGCTCCAGCCGCATCTTTGCGATCTGCAGCAGAGCTCCTGCCTCCATACTGATCTGAAATTATCTTCTTTCACACGTGTGTTGCCGCAACTAACGAAACAACAATAAGTTAGTTCATCTGTTGAAAACGCGGATATTATGCAAGCAATACAGGTTCAAGCTTCGATTCCATGTAAACCATATTCAAGGAGACAAAAATTAAGGGTTCAAAGTGTCGAAGCCAATTATAGGACAATTGCTTGTGGCCCCATTGCCTCGGTAGTTCCCACGATCCATGGCTGGTGAGGACGCTCGAGGCTTTAGTTATTGCAAGTATCGCAATCGTCTGCAAACCTAATCTTTTCAAATGAACCTTCGGCTAAGAGAGAGCGTTTTCACTAAGCGCGTAGTGAGAGTTTTCTCGTACAACAATTTCGGACGCCGAAGGTCACGAAAACGTTTCAAGTTCATATTCTTCATTGACATGTTCCCGGGAACAAAAGGGTGTTTGCTTCACGTTCTGTCTAGTGCGAGGTACTATTCCGGAACAGTGAGAAACAGTTGCTTGGTGGGAACTGGTCCAGTAGCATTGCAGTTTCTTCTTCTGTCCCAATGAGCACTGAATACGCATTGTCGAAAAGTTCTGCCTCATAAAGCGACCACTAATCAGAACAAGAATAAAATCAGTGCAACAAAAGTAAGAAAAACCTTGCTGAACCGAGCCACGAGGCGAGCTCAGTTCAGAACAAACTCAGCGGAGCTGAGCTACTTCGGTGAAATTTTAGTTGAGCTTTGTAGCAGACGACCCGGTGGTAAAATGGCAAAAAAACGGGCGGTCTCGGCAAAAAAAACAAGCCAAAGAATAGGGTTCGGCAGCCGTATCGTATTCCGTACCGTATCGTATTCCGTACCGTACCGTATTCCGTACCGTATTCTACGGTACGGAGTACGGTACGGCTATGGGTCCGTACGGGTTGCCGTACCGTACCGTACTGGTACGGTACGGAGTACGGTACGGCAGGACCCCCCAGTACGGCGCCGTATTCCGTACCGTACTGCAGGCCAAAAAATGCCCATTTTTAGCCGAAATCGAGCAAATTTTGGGCATTTTTGACCAAAATGCGAAAAAATCTCTCAAGAATGACGGTATGCAGTTCTATTTAACACCATTTATAATGCTTAGTGTCGATGATGTTACTGTTAGCTGTAATATGTTCCGTTTTACCTGCAAAAAAGGCAGAAAATTAGAAATTTTTTGTTACCGTACTACGGCGCCGTACTCCGTACCGTACCGTACCGTGCTGCGCCGTACTGGTACGGTACGGAGTACGGTACGGGGGGGGGGTCAGTACGGTACGGAGTACGGTACGGGGGGGGGTCCAGTACGGTACGGAGTGCGGTACGGGGGTTAATACCGAACCCTACCAAAGAATCAGAACTTTCTACCTGTGAAGCTCTGCGTGAAACGCTTAGCGGAACACCGGTTTGGTGGCTTCACAGCAATACTGAATACCTCTACCTTGTACAACGCGGTAGCCTAGCTACTTTATGCACCGGTACTTATGGCAAGAAGGTAACTGAGCAATCGTTTACTTCATAATGCCGCGAGGAATTCTTTGCAGTACAGATGCTTGTAACCGTACAACAATATTAATGAAAATATCTAATAGTGTACATCCGGTTAGCACGATGTCGCCCACGCGAGCTGCGGAAAATGGAAACCTGAACGCCCGCACTAATAGCAAAAGCGTCGCAAGGAGACTTCCAACGGCAAGTGCACCAAGGCAATTTTTTTTGTTTCCAAACTCACGTGTTTTTAAACAAAACTTGGCAATGGATTTCTAGTAAGATAAGTTGAAGCTAGCTGTTTGAGATTAAAACCAGTCGAAATCCGAATGTAAGCATATAGCGATAAAAAGCGACGTTGCAAAGCAGCATCAAAGAGGATCTTTTGACGTTGGCCAAATACTACCTTAACAGAAAAGGACTCACTAGGAGCGCTGTAGAGCTGGACTAGTTACCTTAAGGAAACTGTCAAGAACGCGACGAACATACACAAGCGACTGCAGGTCCGCGCATTCACCGAAGTCGCGCACTGCCTCTGCGAGAAGACTGCTGAGTATGGACTTCCCGCGAGCCAGAAAGTGTTGACGAAGGAAGATCACGACGAGCATGGGCTCAGTCGTGTGTTCCTGTTCAACCAACAACCCTTCCGCATCGCTAAGTTCTTCGAGAAGCTTTTGTCACGCTCCTTCTTTGTCTTGACAGTTTCCATGTACAGAAAGCCGCATAGGTCTTGGAAAGAGTTCGAATCGTAATATCGAATGGTTTCTGCAAGCTTCTCGATTCACAGAGACATGGTTTCGATCCGATGGTCCAAGCGAATTTTCGAACTTTCGAGCAGTGGTGTAGCTTCCATTTCTGGTATCATAAAAGTCACGGAAAATTTGTCGTCAAGACGACTGGTCACCTCGAGTTGAAAACACGGCAAACGACCTTAACTGTGGAAATGATGCCGGTTCCCAGTTCTTCACTAGTTCCGGATGAGTGAACCGCTTCTCGGCGTATAAATGCCATATACAAAGGGATAGCATGCGCGAAGAAGAGTATGCATTTTCAATGGTTCGTTAAGCAACCCTGCACAAACGGGCCCTAGGCCGCCGGGCCGGGCCGGGCCCGGGCCTCGATTTTGCAGAACCAGCCTGGCCCCGGGCCGGGCCGGGCCTGGGGTAGGCCCGGCCCGTTTAGGCCCGGCTCAGGGCTAAAAAATTGCCACATTTTGATCAAACTTTCAATACATTTTTGGTAAATTAGTCAAAAAGTCGCTCGGACCGTGCCTGCGGCAAGCTATTTTAGGTGAAAATACTCGAATGTTGTATTTTAAATTCATTATAAGGGGCAACACTTTTGCCTATGGAAAGTAAATTTTACCTTTAGAAAAGTACCAAAGGGGGACCAAGGGAAGTTTTCGGACAGGACAGAATTCTTAGGGCCCGCCGGGCCTTTAAGGCCCGGCCCGGTCCGGGCCCGCCTCCGGGTCCGGGCCTCAATTCAAGGCCCGCGGGCCGGGCCGGGCCTGAAGGCCCGTTGTGCAGGGTTGCCGTTAAGTTCGAAGGCGCAGTAGGATGCCAACCGTTCAGGGCAACCTTCGTTAGCATTGCCAAGTATGACGAACAAGAGACCAGGTTCCGGATGCCGGTACCGAAATTCGGGGATCAGTTTCGGTTTCGGTCAAAGGCCAGTCTCAGTAATAGATGGCGTTGTCTTGTAAAAATTTTGTAAGTGAACCAATGGAATACCGTAAATGCTCTAATTATAGCCCCGGGGCTATAATTTTTTTGCCACGCCCCAAAGGGGGCCATAATTAGAGGGGGGGCGTTAATTAGAGGCGGGGCCTTAATTATTTTGCCACTCCGCGGGCCAAAGGCCCGCGGAAAATTGAGGAAATTTTGCCAAAAATCCGCCAAAATCGACTAAAAATTCATCAAATGTTCACATTTTTTGGAAGAATTGCGAGTATCCTATTGTGCTCTACGTGCCTTAAAACGCATAATGGCAGTAGTCTTATTGTGTATCATTTCTGGGAGGTATCCTCCAAGTCGACACCTAAGGGTCCCCCCTTTGGTTCACTTCAATGTCGATAAAAAATTAAAAATTTTAGTGTCATAAAGATTCGTCTCATTATGTTCCCCGTGCTCTAAAACGTCGAGAAAACATGTTTTCCTGGTAAGTCAAACTTGCCTTTTAAACGGGTTGTTGGCTGTTGCTCTAATTATAGCCCGGGATGATAATTAGAGGGGGGGATAATTTTTTGCTCGGGTCCAAAGGGGGCCATAATTAGAGAGGGGGGCGATAATTAGAGCATTTACGGTATTTGAAAATGTTGAGTAGATTTCGGTTTCGGTGAGGGGCAAGTTTTGATTTCGATTGCGGTCATAGGGTCGGTTTCGAAGCAGCCCTGTCTTGGAGCAGCACACACCGTCGCAAAACGTGAACTACGTCTCAGTTAACTTTAAAAGCGGGAAGTGGACGCCACAAGAACATGTTTGGCCTTATACGGCTATACTATGCATGCAACCGAACCACGACATTGCGTCATGGTTCTTTAAGAACACCTTGACAAAGCAAGTATGCGTCGGGTAATGTACCTTTTAGTGTAGCTTAGCGCGGTAGTCGAGTCCGGAAGAGATCAATCGATCTCGTGGAGGAAGAGGGAGGCAAGCGCATATGAAACGTTCTTTGCGATCATGCAACTCATTTTAGGGCCATATTTTGACTTTTTACCCACTGGGGGGGTGGCGCTGATCCGAAAATCCTGCCTGCGTACCCTGTACCTCCACAAGGCACGGGCCTGTCCAAGTTTATAACGGAGACAGGGGCGAGCCAATAAATCCGTCCCCGCCGGGCCTTGACCGGTTTGCCCATAGTTGTCTAAGAACCAGAGGTTCCGTCTGGCTAAAGCTTAGTCACGCCGTGAGCATGAAAATTTCGAGCCGGCTAAGGGCTAGTTTTATGCGGACGCTTGGTGCGCTTTCCTTGGAGTCAACAACACGAAACAAACCGAAATCTCGGTCACAATGGAAAGGCTCTCGATTCGCTGTCTAGTACGTACAAAGTGCCAATTAACTGTAAGCGTTTTATGTAATAGGGGGTGACTCATAGAAGTTCAAGGGAATGTGCGACGCTTCTGGCAACTAGACGCCTGTTTGTGCTTGTTGTGGTATTACTGGAAGCGCTCATGCGCATCGCTCTTTGTGGCTATATTTAATTCAAGCCAAAAAATGTTTTACTTCCACTATTATACATGTTGCCGTTTTCTGCAAGCATGTTATTGATCTCTGCTTTCTTTACACTAGCATGTGTCGGGCGCAGCCGTGCGAAGCCGCTTGGCGAAGTGTTTCACCCAGGCTAGAGCTCGCTTCACGTACGTCTCGAACGTTCCGTTTGTGCATATTTGTTCTGTCCTAATCCACCCTCACAGGTACAAGCTATTAGTCAATGAAGGACCTACTATCTTGAACTTAATTACCAACAGATCCGGGAAGTAACCATTGTTTTTTTTTGTTTTTGAAGGCCATGGATTTGTAAGCGGCCTGAAATTTGTTGTCCGGATGCGTGACCGAATGGCGAGAGAAAATCCGTAAATGTTGTGCAATAGAATTCGTAATTCTTCTCCTCCGAGCTATTGTCGCAAGAGCTTTTCTCCGACGCAACTTCAAACAAACCTTACTGCTTTAGTCGTGACTCAACGGAAGCATGCCGGAATCCGCGAACGCACTCGTTCTGCGACTCGTCGCCGAACGCCTCGACGACCCGAGTTTCAACGCGCAGCTCTTCAGTATGCTCGAAGAACGCGCTGGCACAGGTAAGTGGGCAAAAGGCGTCATTACTTCGGAACTCCCGGCCGAAACAGCATAGCGCTAGTCGGGCCAGTGTCGCGCCTGAGGGCCCTGACTTCAGTTTTCAGATTTTGAGGAAAAATTCGGGTGTTTCAGATACCTACCCTCTGGGCCGATAGGCGCCTGAAAGACAAATCTTCACTAATTTAGTCAAAACGTTTGAGAAAATCGCTAGGTTTTGCCTGCGGACAGCTGATAATAGCCTCTCTAATACGTCAAGCTAGGAAAAGTATCAGAGTTTAAAGCAGGAAATTCTTAGGTTCAAGGACATTTCAGATTTCAGGTTATCCTTAAGCTTAGATTCCAGCTTTCAGGTCGTTAAACGTAGTTCGGGGCGCAGGTTTTGAAAAATCGGCCCTGGCTTAGGCTTGGTGTACGCTGCCGGTGATTGGCTTGACCTTCTAGTAGTGCTTTTCAGCTGAAATGCCGACGCCGGCAGCGACAGCGAAGTCCTTTGAGACGGCCTGCTCGTTCGACACCGCGTGCTCCTTCGACACGGCGGCTGCAGGTAGTCCCTAGCGCATATTGTGTGGACTGGACCATGTTAAAGCGATTGGATCATGCCCATTTGATTTGGTTGTCACATAAGACGTCCAATCCGCGAACATTTAGGCTCCATTTCGCGGACCGTTGACTCCCAGGAAGCCTGCCTCGCTGGAGCCTTCCTTCTGACCGCCGAGATAGCCTCGGAGAGCCCCGTCGCCGTTGAGGGCACTGAGCCATCGGTGAGCGAGGCACGCAGGCGCTGCGCCGACGACAGCCTGGATTGGATGCTCAACTGGAGCCCGTCACAGCCGAGCGTGCAG
>JNEY01000566.1:26163-36533 GCA_020875895.1 Aphelenchus avenae | reverse complement strand
AACGGGGAACGGCACGGGGGGGTCCAGGAACAGCTGCCGTTCTTGGACCCGTTTTTTAGGCATTTTTTGCCCGCCGCTAGGCGAATTTTTAGCAAATTTTCACCAAATTCGTAAAAATTTTGACTAAAATTTTGTTGGTGTCGCCTGCGGCGGGCATAAATCCCTGTATTACTCTATGGGATGACATTTAAACCACTTTATATCGAAGTTTATTCGCCCATCACTCCATTTTGGTCCATTTTTGGGTAAAAAAATCGAATTTTAAGGCAAAAATTGTTTTTCACGGGCACGGGTAACGGCCGTTTTTTTTGGCACGTGACGGGGGGGAGGGGTCAGAACGGGAACGGGGAGCGGCACGGGGGGGGGGTCTTACCGAACACTACCGTGCCGTACAGGGTGCCGTATTCTATGGTTCGGAGAATGGTACGATATGATTTTATGGTTAAAAATGCACTAGTACGGAATACAATACGGAGTATGGTACGGAGTGGATAAGCGTTTAAGTATATGCCGAGTTTCGTCAACATAGGCCTGATCCTCCCCATGCCAGTCAGTCATGGTCATGGTTTTCTGGACGCTCGCTTTTCATACCGACAGTCCTGGAAGCTAAAACAAGCATCGTCTTTTTTTGTCCGTGCACAACGGGACAAGAAATATTTGTTAAGTGCAAGCATGTGACGCCTATGCTATCAAAGGTCGTGTAAATGGTCGGCTTGGGTAACTTGCAACAACCGTTTTCACTGAACCTTTTAGTCTGGCCCCGGCCAGTGTGCAAGGCCCGGCAAATAGCGAACAGCAGAAAGAACCAAAAATGCCTAGTAATTTGACGTCGGATTTTTGCTCGTTACAGCGGTTGCAGTTGATCCGGCCTAACCGAGCTGAACAGGGTTGACTTACAGATCGACTCTTTCCTCGCTGGGAGGCCATTCCAGGACTTCTTCGGATAAATTTGCGGGCGCCTGGACAGCGATTCCTTGGTATTCAGCCGCAGCATTTGCGAATAAATACAGCGTAGTTCCAATCAATGAGACGACTTTCATTTTTTCCCGATTAGACTTAGTTCTGTTGGCGACTATCGTCGGAATTCCATGGAAACGCAACGCGACAGATAACGTTGCGGTCAGACGGCGTTTTTTTCGCCGCACGACTGTTTGTGTATTTTATGCGTCTCTTGACATGCCCTGCTCTCTCGCGAGGATTGAAAAAAACGCCTCGTGGCCAACGCGGCAATCGACCCGTTTTAGAGACGGCGTGCTAAAAACCGCTGCACAAAGCGTTAGTATAATGCGAGAAAACAACTATACAATACAATAAAACAACTCGAATGAGAGGGTATAACATGCAGGTAGGCCCAGGAGCGACGTTGAACAAGTGCAGATCGCATGCTTGAAGGAAGAGGTCAAAGATAGGAAAGAAGGTATTGTACAAAACCCACGAGAGAGCCGGACGCACGCATTAAGCAATCGCCGTCGAAGAGATCACTCTAAAGCACTTTGTGCTACCATGAATGGGCAGTACATCAGTGTCCGGAATGCTTGCTTAGAATGTTTGATACTTGCTGACGTGCAACTCACCTATCATATGCAAAGAACCTTTATTAATTTGTTGCACTGCACCAATTTTTGCGGGCTAATTTTGCCTGTGAGGCCCTTTGCGACGGCAAAGGCCGAGGATGAGCCCGGAGAGAACTTGTCTGCCGTTACGGGCACACACCGATCGCGTCCGTCAGTGACGACGGTCGTCCGTCAGTGACAACGTTTTAGGTTACCACACATCAAGGTCCCTCCCCTCAATATGCAACTTCCGTTACCTGCGAATCGCTGGTGGGGCTGAGGACTTTCCATTCGAAATTCTCAGGGTCCGAGTACCCATCGAAGGCGGTGAAGCTCTTCGTTCCGCAGTTGAGCCCTCCCTCATCGGGCCCATCCAAGATTACGTACATGAAACATTCTAAAGAAAGCGGAATCGTGTACCTTAAACGACCTTGCCCGGTCTTCAACTTACGTCCTTGGGCGCAGTACGGTGCAAAGTTGACTTGACTTTATTGCCGGGTCGATCTGCGTACATTCGTTCCCGTTCTCATCGATGATACAGAGGTCGGAGCACTCGAACTTGTTAAAGGTCATCTGAATCGTTTGCCCATCAGTTCGCGAACGCGAAGCCGAAGCCGTACCGGACGCTGTACCGTACTACTCCCTGTACCATAGCAGTGCCGTACCGGCGGTACGATGCGGTTGTGAAGATCAGAAAACCAAAGCCGTACCGTACCGTCCGTATCGTACCAGTACGGTGCGGTACGGAAACCCCTACTGAACTATAGCCGTACCGTGCTCCGTACTGTAGAATAAGGTACGCAGTACGGTACGGTACGGATGTCTAACTCTACGGTACCGTACCCGCAATGGGCGCCTCAAGGGAGGGACTCGATTCCGATTCCAAAATTTGAAAATTCCGATTCCGAAAATACAGATATTTGTTGCGATGCCAAGGCTTTTCTGGGCTAGTTTGGCGAAATTTGGTCGAAAATGTAAGGTCCGAACAGGCTTGAAGCGCGAATAAAGGAGTTTTAACCTAAAGCAGCCCGACGAAGGCGCCGCCAACGCGATTTTAGGGGTCATATATTAAAACTTCCTTTCCCTAGCTAGCTACGTCTATGACTGAAAGTGGAATTGGAAGCTGTTTTTGCCTTCAATGGAAGTGTAAGTGGAAGTGGACGTTGTTGTTTTTAGTTGGAAGTGGTAGTGGTAGTTGTTAAAAAAGTGTAAGTTCAAAAATACGCAAACGACCTAGCAGGAAAAACGGCTTTTGCACCTCCGTGCGATCTTATAATGGGATCACTACTCGTCCCTATGTTTCCGTCCACAGTGGACTAACGGGGCCCTCAAGGAGACAGGGCATCCAAATAAGGGGCGGGGACTAAGTCTTGTGCAAGTGATAGTAAACAGGAGCCTAAGCACGGATCCTATAAACACAATGCTGCAAAGCAGCATAAAATATGAAACGGCATAAAACAGAAATTGTTTTGTCTGTCCCTGTTCTTTCAGGCATTTCACTAGCATGGAAAGCACTGCAATCCAAAGACACCCCGATGTGCTTGAAAGAAGATTTATTGCGTCACAAACACCGATAAAGTCCGGTATGGTCTTGAACGACGTTCCACGAAGCTACCAGTCCGGCACGACAGGACCTGAGCAGACCGAATTGCTTGGCATAATGGTTTCGCATCCGCTACAGCATACGGACGCAGCTTGGAGGTACACGCCGGGCTCTAAACCCTTATCGGTAGAAAATGACTTTTGAGAGATAAGTGAGACGCTTACCCCAAGCGTCAGGCTCACCGACGAGAAAGCCCTTATATTTTGAGTTGCTCAAGGGGTCCTCGTACTGATCGGCCTCGGTGAAAACGCTGTTATCGTTGCATGTTAGCGACGATCCAGTGCCAACAAGGACGACGAAAACTTTGCAACGCACACCATCGGGGACTACTATGACCGATAGGTTATATTAAAGTGTGGTTTACTTGCGCACGAACCGTAATAGCAAACGGGGTACAACTCGACTATAGCCGGCGGCCTAGAGCCAAGCTTGCAGAATTTTCCGTCTTCCAAGCAAATACACAGATCGGGGCACAGTGTGGTGTTGATTGTATACTAAAATTAAAATGAAACGCGAAAGCGTGTTCTGATTTCGTTTGTTTCTTGCGGTTGGTCAAATAGAACGAGTATCTCCGCCAAAAAGTGGCTTTCCATGAGCTCCGTAAAAATCCCAATGCGAAAAAGGGCATCATTTTCGAACCAGTCTTGAATGAAAAGCCCCAGTGCTCATTTTGGTGAAATTTAGTCTACTAGCCGCTATGGGACGCATATGGGAAGTGTCATACCGCATATTCGCCGTAGAGCCTTGCGTTTTGCGGCTGTAAGTACGTGTCTGCATTGACCCAAAATTCCCTTATGCCGTCGTTGCAGTTACATTTGCCTGGTAAGAAGCAGATTGGGAGTCAAACGCATACTGATGATGTTTAACATTGAGCAAGCATACCTTGATCCGGCGCCACTCCTTGATTCTCGTAGACACTAGCATTTACGCTTGAGCACCTGGTCAGTGCAGCCCCCGGAGTAACGCATGGAACTAAAATCGTTTAGAGGTATTTAGGGAGCATATGCAAAGTGCATACTAAAAGGCGATCCGGCCGGACCCGTACACTGTTCACTTGCGGGCTCAATAGCCGCGCATCCGCCACAACACACCGAAACGGCTTTTATGTAAACCGAATTTGGACCTAAATAACTATGAGTTATTTTAGTTTCCTATATGGCAAAACACACTGGATTTATGACAATGATTCATACCGAATGGCGTCATGGGACAGTTTCCCTCATTTGACTCGTCCCAACAATTGGGATCTATTTGTTGGTCTGCTATTGTGATGCGTCTTGTTCCGCACTGCATATATGCGTCTGGGTTGTTGCCCGTCAAAACGACGTACATGTGACAACCTGGAATTAGCTCTGTGCATTAAAGCTTTGCATCAAAGTAGGTAACTGCTATGCGACCTACCGCTCGTGTCACACACTGGAAAAAAGATTGCAATGAAAAAAGTGTTTGGTCCTGACGTGCAGCATGTGCCGTCTTCATCGCAAATACATAGCTGTTCGTCAAGGCCGCATGACACCGCTGTCTAAATAATTTTTTAAGTGGACAAAACCTGTTAGTGCGCAAAGTGCGAACTTACTGAACTGTTGCGTACACTGCCTCCTATGTCACCTGTAGCCTTCGTTGTCCCATTCCAAAATGCGCGGTGTCCGTCTCGACACAAGCACCATGCTAGAACCACACAGGGATATGTTTGCAAAAGTTTTGGTCTTCGTTACATTCAGGCGCCATGCCTAGAACGACGTCTTGCGTGTGCGAGCAGCGGGTCAGCCCAACCTGATTTTCGCTGGGTTTTATACACTGAGCTGAAAAGGAAGGACGACCAAAAAGCTTTAAAAGAACAAATCGTTGAACTAAGACAGACCGAAGCAGCTGACCTGTGGAAGTTGTCGTCGTCGTGGTCGTGCTGGTCGTTGACGTCGTAGTCAGAAGTTCTGGGCAAGCCTGCGGCACGTAGGTAGGATCGACGCCTTGCTGAACGCAGCTAACGTAGTCGCACATGGTGCCCCACGGTTGAATCGGTACGGCGTACAATAACTGTTGTCCTGTCGATCCCGGCGGCATGAAGCCTCGGAGAGCATCTGATGTCAGGCTGAGTTTTTGCTCTAGCTAAATGTGCGAGAAGCTCATAGCATTCTATATCAAGCCTTGCTTTTACCCAACCACTCGCATACCATCAAATTGGGCTTTTAGTCGAAAACGGGTACACGAAGAGCTGCATTAGCCGATAGTTGGCGAACCAAAGTAAAATGGACGAAGCCGGTATACCAGACGCAAGACGTACCAAATATTCACAAAAAAGTATGAACATGTGGATCAAAAAAGTGGCGTCTTACCGACTCATTCACGAGGCCTTGTGTAAAACTTATGGCCAATACTGTGCAGGCATCAATCATACCGTGAGTGTATCATTCCATAGGAGACTTTCGACACGCTTCTTGTAGCCAGCAAAGTTCGCCTTGTCCGTCCGTGACCATGTAGCGTACGCTTCGTCGAGCGCCGTCGTCAATGGTGTCGAATTCGTGGCAAGGTCCTTCCTAATAAGACTGTCAATGCTGGCGCATTTCCCACTTGTTGGCAGCGCGGTGGTAGTTGATACAGGCGTAGTTGTCGTAGCCAGCGCAGTGGTCGTGGTCGAGGGGCACAGCTGTGGCACGTATGACGGATAGGTGAGTTCGCGTGCACAGTTGACGTACTCACACATTGTGCCCCACATGCCGAGCGCTACAGAATATAGCATTTGTTGACCTTGCGTGCGCTCGGGCATGAAGCCGTGCAGGATTGTAGAGGTCATGATGAGCTTCTGCTCCGTCTAAAGCAGAATGATTGTCCGCCTAGGTGGGTACGATCTTAGCTCCTTTTTGGTAAACATTTTGAATAGACCTGCATTGTCCAATACTAGCTAGTATGGGTAATAGCATTATGTCTTAGCCGACTTAGGCGTAAAGCAGAAAGTACGACGCTGATGCTTAGTTAGATTTGGGTGCTTGCTGGTTGCCACGAAAGATGAAGGACACAAACGAAGGTATTTGTACTGAAAAAGGCGTATTCAAAACTCTCATGGGTACGTACTGTCAACGTGTTGTTCCAGAGAATGATTTCAATGCGCTTCTTGTACGCAACGAAATTCGCCTTGTCCGTCCTGGACCACGTAGCGTACGCTTCGTTGAGTGCCGTTGTCAGTAGGGTAGAGTTGGTCGATGCATCTTTCTTAATGAGATCATCGATGTTGGCGCATTTCACACCTGTTGGCAACGTGGTAGTAGTTGTTGCCGGTGTCGTTGTCGTCGCCAGCGCAGTGGTCGTGGTGGTTGGGCATAGCTGTGGCGCGTAGGATGGATTGTCGCGTTGGCGGACGCAGTTGATGTACTCGCACATCGTTCCCCACGTGCCGAGCGCTACGGCATATAGCAGCTGCTGGCCTCGCGTGCTCTCGGGCATGTAACCGTGCAGGGCGTCGGACGTCAATCTGAGCTTCTGCTCAGCCTAAAATTAGACGATTGCCCGGCTTGTCTGTTACACTTGTGTACAGGTAGGTGTCGATATCAGTTATTCATTGTTTTCTGCCTTTTCGATTTGTTTTTGCCTTGTTTTAAAAAAGCTATGTTATTGCTTCGGTCCTTTCGGATTACAGCGGCGCCTACGGCGGAATGTTTAAGGCTAAATTACGCTAAAAAACGTTTTAAATCCAGTAAATGGGCAAAATTTTGGCATGCTTATAAATAAATTACCAAAGGGGGAACCAAGGCATTTTTACGGCGCCGGCCCAAGACCGGTGCCGCAAAATAGGTAAGGGTCCCCCTTACCATCCGCCCCTCCCCCTCTCCGGGCAGGGCTCGCACTGCGATTGAGATGCACTCGAAGCAGTGACACAAAACCTGCGAAGTAGCATGATGCGACGTCCATAAACATGATAGACAGGATCATTGCGAAAACGTGCGCATGCAAGGTAGGTGCATGTGAATCATGAAGTAGAAGAATGCGAAACAGAGACATGCTAAGCAGGACTTTCAAAGCATATTGTTTTCTAAACATCCTTGCTTATTCTTGTGATTTTGTAACAAGAGCAAAGAAAAACATTCTTGATTTCTGTTTTTCTACGAGCACCGGCACGTACCGTTAGAGCGTCGTTCCAGAGAATGTTCTCGATGCGCTTCTTGTACGCAACGAAGTTCGCCTTGTCCATCCGGGACCACGTACCGTACGCTTCGTCGAGTGCGGTGGTTAGCCGCGTAGTGTTCGTCGCGGGGTCCTGTATGATGAGGTCTTGCAGGCTACTGCATTTAGCAGCGGTTGGCGCGGCTGCCGAGGTCGACAGCAGGTGGGACTAGAATCATGTCGTTGACCTACGTATTGGTTCAACGGCAGTTATCTGGGATCGGCGGATTGGTCGTCAGAAATACCGTTCTATTTTTTAAACACGGTTTTCTAATTATGATGTATTCTTGGTCTGGAAAACTTGCCAGTACCCCTTGGAATCGGAATCGGCATTGAATGCCGGCCGTTTTGGAATTGGAAGCAAGAAATGGTCTCATTTGTAATTTCTGACGCATATCCTAGTGGAAATCGGCTAAGGATATAAAGCATTGGTCAAAATGTTCGTACGTGGCGTAATGGGTTTTACGTATTCGAGAACTGCGCCGAACTGTTCGAACTATTATTTATGGTGGACGAGGCTTACCAAGGACAGAAATAGCAATGCTGTGCTCACCACGGACGTCATCACGTATTGCGGACGACGGAAGCGAATGTGTCAACGGTTTGACGCTATTCTTTCGGCATACGGAACCAACCGTTATAAACAATTCATGAACTAAGATGAGATTCTCACGGTTCTATTGGGCTTCCCGTGCTTCCGCGCCAGGTCGTAATCGACTTTATTGTTTCTGGAAAATGCCGAATATGGCTAGGAAAGTCAAATACACGTCACCCCTTTACTAGGTCTTGGGCCATGCCTAAGTCTATCAAACTGCAAGGAAGACAAGCCTAAATAGAGATTCACACAAAACCCTTGAAGCCCTGAAAAAATCGGTAAAGTCCACAACCGTTAGAGCCATTTTTTTTACAAAGCCCTACACCAGGACTAGGACAGAGACCTTGACCTCTACGATTAGAACCAGGAGAATGGCCAGGACCTAACCAGTCCTGATGCAAACATGTCAAGATCGGTTCCCTAGGACGTACACGCTGCATGAAGGACGGAACAGGCGACATGCTAAAAGATGATATTGTGTGCAGAAGGAACAGGACGTATGTAAGAAGCATCAGAGCTTTTAAGATATTACTTTCAAGCATTCTGTGTTAGCGTGTGCTGCTTATACGAGTCGTGTATGGCGCACAATTTCATGCAACAAAATGCAAGCTTCTACTTCAATTTTCCCGGACAGATTCTGATCTTGTTCGTTAAACGTTGGCAGGAAAGCAAGCCCTTCAGCACCGGGAAAGGGAACGTCCAGAAATTATGTTAACATAATTAAGCCGATTTTTGACCCCCCCCCTCCCCCCTTGTTAACACTGCGTGGTGTTAATTTTATAACGGTTGTTAACAACCGGCTGACCCCCCCCCCTCCCCCTGTTATGCTAACATAATTTCTGGACGCTCCCAAAGGGGTTAACACCCCACATTAGTGATTTTTCAAAATCATGCCCGCTCACAGTTCTCAATCCAAACCTTCCATTACCTTCCATGCGATAGCGAGCGCTATGCATGCATGTGCATTGCGGGCACGTAGGGGACCTTTTGTCAAATGAGCCCCAAAAGGTTTTTTCACGTATGGGGCGTCCGCAAATTGCATCTGCTCCTCAAGCCGGAGCCTCGTGTCAGGGAGGTGTAGGGGTCCTGTTTCATGCGATAGCGAGCGCCATGCACGCATAGGCATTGCGAGGCCGAAGGAGATATCTTTGTGCGAAAGTAATTCCCAGCCGCTAGTCACCAAAACCTGAAAGCTTTCCCAGTCGCTAAATGCACTCGGACAGCCCAAGCGGAATTCCGAATTGGAATTCCAGGTCATCGTTGGCCGTTACAAGCACTACCCAGCATGCTTGGTACTCGTACATAAACATCAAATGTCAAGCTCCTACAGGGGAACGCCGACCGAGTGTGCCTATAAAGCTTTTTCGTGCAGTTTTATTTACTCAGAACGTATGTCACGTAGCCTTTCGGACTCATTGTGGGCGTTGCAGGTTCATTTGATTTGATTTGATTTATTGCTTCGCAACATCCACAAGGTATGCATGACGAAAGCAAGTAAAGGTACACCAAAATAGGGACATGAGTCCGTGTGAGTTGTCAAATCAGGTTAAGACATTGTAATAAGGAAACGTGGGATCCGAGAGAATAAAGGAAAGGGCAAGAGAACGAATGAAGTTGGCAAAGGAGGGCGCGTTATTGCACAGGTCGGTGGTGAGAGGCAGATTGTTCGAGGTGTTAATGACGCGATGCCACAATGCATGTTGAGAGACAGCGGCGAATGGTGGTTTGAAGACAGCTCTGGAATGAAGTCTAGCATTGCATCTGTAAGGAACTGAAAAAAGAACACCGTCATCGAGATCATATTCACCAGTAACAATCTTAAAAGTCGTTAGAAGATCAGTCATAGCACGTCTAAATTCGAGAGAGTCGAGATGACAAAGCTGGAGTCTGTGCTCGTAGGAATCGTAAGGAAGCTTCTTTAGCCGCATGACCTTTCTAGTGTAAGTTCGTTGAGGCTTTTCTAGTCTAAGTATGTGCTTTTTCAGATGCGGGTTGAATACTTCTGTACCATATTCCAACTTGGGCCGAACGTATGTTTTATATGCCTTTAAAAATAGGTCTAGGTCGACATTGGGCAGTACTCTTATTAGGTTTTGCAAGGAAATGTTTGCTGACTGGACTATTTTGTTGATGTGAGGCTCGAAACTAAGCTCAGAGCCGACTATGATCCCGAGCAAGGGCGTAGCTAGGACCCCTCCAGAGGGGGGGGGCCGAGGGTAAGGGGGGACCCTTACCTATTTATTCGGCGCCGGCCTTCGACCGGCGCCGAAAAAATGCCTTGGTCCCCCCTTTGGTACTTTTTGACAAGTCAAATTTTTGCCCGTTTATGGTGTTAAAAAGCGTTTTTAAGCGTATTTGAACATAAAAAAGCCCGCCGCAGGCGCCGCCATAGCGAATTTTTGCTCTATCTATCTAAAGATTATTGGAAAATTGAGTAAAATCTTGGAAAATCGCCCCCCCCCCC